>CM035422.1:2143100-2410600 GCA_020310875.1 Ceratopteris richardii | reverse complement strand
AGAGAAACCCAAGACCTACCAATATGAGATGCCTCCATAGGAATATGGATGGGAACCTAATTATGCTAATCTAATGTATACGAATCCCCACCCTAGACCTACAGGAGACAAGTAAGGGCTCAAGCTCCTACAGAACCATGTTTTAGATGTCAAAGAGATATTTTCATACACAAATGTCCATGTCCTCCACCTATAGGACAACTTCAATGTATCCTATTCAAGGTTTCTAGTTTGATTGTGGAAAGGCACATCTCATCCATGATTTTCATAAAAAGACAACTAATGCATCAGAAGTCACTCTGATCAATGTAGTGAGCATAGTCAGAAGTCTTGGTGGAAATGCAACTAGGTTAGTTCTGATCCAAAACGTTACACAACCACAAGCTTTACAACAAGCCAAGCAATTGGAGTAAGAAACAAAGTTGAATTCAAGTGAAACCAAAGACCCTAGTAAAGATAAATCTAGATGGAAAAACACTAGAAAGAGAATGATATAAAAGCGGATAAATAAAATACGTGAACGAGAGGGTAGCCTCAAGGAAACAAAAGCCAAAACTGTGAAACTAAGATCTTAAACCCACTCACATATCACCCATCCCCTCAAAACCCAACATCTATGTTGCTCGGATCTTGTAGACGCACATACACAAAGATAATACAATAACAAAAGCACACACAGAATAAAGAGAAAGACAAGATTGAACACAAGATTGGGTACAATCGCCCCCCACATGCTCTAATGGATGAATCTATTAGAGTATGTGTATTTATAGGTATTTTCACTATGTCCTAAATAGAAGATACATGAGGGTAGTGCCTCGAAAATGTGCATTTATGAAAAATTTGCTTTATTTACAAAACGTCCCTTTCTAAGCGATCTACTATTTTTACAAAAAATATATAAAATACTATCTTTTAAATATCTTAAAAAATATTTGAGTGAATCCATGCCCTCATGATTCTTCACTTGCTAAATCAAAACACAATCATATTTGAAACCTCAAGACATTAAAATCCATTTAGCATTCCATTATTCCATAAAGTATAACATGCTTCCCAGTCGACAAGAAAATGACCTCAGTTGATGAGAATAAATACACATGGATGGCCAGTCACATGTCCCATCATTGAACAATCATAAACATATTCCATGTAAAAACACATGCATGGAAATGGAAAACTCGAATTGAATGTAACTATGAATGATATGCAAAAACCAAGTGACCATAATGTGGAGTTAATGATGTGTACGAATCCATTGAGATTCTTCAAGTGATTGATTTTTATATTTAACTAAATATCTATGATATTGCTTACTAGTGTGTAGTAGTAACATCATAACCAAGTATTTTCTCTAGAACTAAGATTTAAGCATCCTCTTGAAGTAAAGGAGTTTCATCTAAGATAGAAGTGAGTGGTAAAGTTCCTGTAAAGGATTTCAATAAACTAATATGAAAAGAATTATGTATATTCCAATGAGAGGGTATGTCTAATCTAAAAGCATTCTCGTTTATTTTTTGAATAATATGAAAAGGTCCATAGTAACATGGTCCAAGTTTAACCTTAGGATATTTTAAATTGTTTAGCTACTCGTTTCTTATTAACATTATGCATGTAACATTCTTGAATCTTCTTAATGTGCTTATGAAGCTCATGAACCATATAAATATGATCTTGTGTGAAAGAATCAACCATAGGTCTATCAATTTGAGTGATAGACGTGGGAGTGGGAAGCTTTTTACCATACACAAATTCGTATGGTGCACGTCGAGTAGTGGTATGTGTTGTGTTATTATATTCAAATTGTAGTAAAGGAAAATCCTCATCCCAATTACTTAGATTATCTAAAGAATAACAATGTAATAAATCTAAAATAGTACTATTTGTACGTAGCTTCACTTTTCCCGTTACTTTCAAGATGAAATGCAGAGCTAAAGTCTACTTTGGAACCTAAATTTTGAAATAATGCAACCCAAAAGTGATTACAAGAATGTACACCTTGATATGATAAAATAACTTTTGGAAAAACATGATGCACAAGAATATATTTAATAAATAGCACAATTGTCCAAATTATATCATTATGAGATGAAGTTGTAGGAAGACCAGTAATAAAATTCATAGAAATCTGTCTCCATGGTCCATTAGGCATGTGAAGTGGCATTAATGACCCGAATGCTTGACCATGTCGTTTCACACATTGACACACAATTCAATGGGGAATATACTATGCAATATGAATTTCCATATTTGGCCAAAAGAAGAATTCTTTACACGTAGAACTAGTACTCTATAGGCCCATAGGACCCATATATAGTGGTTCATGCATCTCTTTCATGAAAACTTCTTTCAAAACTTGTGTGATGCATAACTTATGTTGGAAATACACAAATCCATTACAAAAAGTGTAGTGGTCCTCCTTAAATGGTGTAGAATTACTCAAATCAATCCATTTTCATTAAAAATACAAATCAGATGCATAAGTAGGATTCATGTCATGAAACGAATGAATATGAATAGCAAAAATATTATTGATTGAAATAATATTTTCTTGTGGGGATGGGAAGCGACTAAGGGGATCAACTAAAACATTAACTTTGCCATTTTGATATTAAATTATAGGCTAAAAATTTTGTATGAATGAATGCCACTTAATGTGTCTTGAAAATCAATGGGTGATTTAATAAATGTTTAATAGCATGTTGTTCTATTTACATTAGAACTTTAGAACCCATAAGGTACTGTTTAAAGCATGCAGAATAGCTAAGAGTTCCTTATGATATGTACTATGATTCTTTTTAAAAGGTTTAAGTTTCCTACTTTCAAACGCAATGGGACGATCATTTCACATTAATACAACAACTATACCTAAACCATTAACAGCTGTAACTAGATGGAAATGTTGTGCTAAATTTGCTTATTGTAAAATAGGTGCATGAGAAAAGTTCATGTTTGTGTTTATCAAAAGATTGTTTTTGTGCTAATCCCCATGCAAATTTTAACTTTTTCTTCAATAATAATGTGAGTGGAAGTGCTAAATAAGAAAAACCTTTTACAAGATTTTTATAAAAACTAGCTAACCCTAGAAAAGAGCATACATGATTCAGAAATTTAGGTACAAGTTATTCTTCAACTATTTTAATTTTCTTTCGATCTACATGAACGCCTTCACTAGAAACCATATGTCCTAAATACTCTAACTCTTTTTCAAAAAAAGAACTCTTTTCAAGATTGGCATAAAATTTATATTTTTGTAACAAATTAAAGAGTGTTGCTAAATGATTTTCATGGTCTTTATCATTCTCAATATACACAAGTATATCATCAAAGGAAACAAGAACAAAAGCTTGGTAATGAAGAAAAAATTTATTCTTCATGCATGCAAGGTAGCACGTGCATTGGTGAGTCCAAAAGGCATTACCATGAATTCAAAGTGATGAGTTTGAGGCCCAAAGACAGTCTTATAAATGTCATTTTGTGTCATTCCTATTTGCTGATACCCATATTTAAGATCAATTTTGCTAAAAATACGTGCTCCATGAAGTCCATCTACCAAATCATCTATCCTACGAATAGGACATATGTTTTTAATTGTGATCTTATTGCATGTTCTATAGTCAATGCGCATCCTATAAGTCTTGTTCTTCTTCTCCACTAAGAGAACATGTGCTCCAAAGGGAGAAGAACTAGGCCTTATAAGTCCTTTGTGGAGTAGATCCTTAGCTTGATTAGCTATTTCTTTTTTATGTAAAGGTCCATGCCTATAAGGTGCTTTATGGGGAGGAGAGCTACGAAGAATTACGTTTATACTATGGCCAAAAGTTCCCCTAGAAGGTGGTAGTTTAGAAGGAAAATCATGCTTATAGGAAGCCATAAATAATTTATGTGCATTAGGAACTGTATGTGTGTAATCAACTATGTTATTGACAAGAAAAAATAGGTGAGTTGTAGCCTTTCCTAAATGAACATTTTACTTGAGTATGACTAATTAACGGAAATGGTTGGAACTCATTTAGATTGTGTGTGTATGGTAATCAATGCATGGACTGTAACCCAAGTATAACATCATATGACTCCAAAGGAGCAATTATGAACGTGTGGTTATCTACATATGAACCTATATAAATCTAAATGTTATGCACTTTACTTGTAACATTATATCGATTTGCTTGAAATGCAGCCTTGACTTTATATAGAGAAGGAAGTGGGTTTAATTGGAGATCTTGCACTAGTGTATAAGAAAAAAAATCATGAGAACTATCATCATCATGTAAAATATTAACAACTTTACCATTAATAGTACCTTGCATGCAAAGTACCTTGTTACCCAAGGTACTTAGATCTTTTTCCAATGCTTCTAGATTAACCTTTAGTATGATCAGACTTACCAAAATGCTAGCAAGTAATATGGGGCCTTTTGTTTTGAGCATCCATCATTGTAGTTTGAAGAACTGGAGATTTTGTAGGTTGTAAGGGGGTTTTCTTGTGTACTGGTGAGAAATCCGATTGAGGAGGGTGCTAGAAAGTATGGGAAGAAAAAGTATTGAAAGATACGCTTCAAAGGAAGTGCATCATCTTCCAAGCAACATACATGATTATTTTTGTTCATTAGCAAGCTAAAGGGGCCCACTACACTCTCAAGCCATCATCCTTAGGAGGTGTGAAGCAGGATCTACCTACACCACTTCATCTCTTGTGACTATCCACCATCTCCTTGAAGAGTGGTATCAGAGCAAGCACAATCAAGATGGGAGATGGATTTCCATCCTTCATTGACAAATTGCACAGGAACTACTCAGCATGGTCACTAAGGATGCAAGCATACCTTCAAGGGAGAAGCCTATTTGGATACATCTTAGTAGATAAAGACATGCCTATCTTGAGGAGCAAGCATCAACCAACAAAGAAAGAGCAAGAAATATTGACCACATGGTGTGCAAAGGATGCTCTTGCCAAGTCATATCTAGTAAACTCAATCTCTGATTTCTTGTTACCACATGTTAGGAATTGCAAGAGCTCACAAGAGACTTGGGAAGTACTTTCATCATATTTCTCCTCAAACACAAGGGCTAAGAAGAATCAGTTGTGGATGGAGTTCACAACCCTAAAAAA
Organism: Ceratopteris richardii; assembly: GCA_020310875.1. NCBI lineage: Eukaryota > Viridiplantae > Streptophyta > Polypodiopsida > Polypodiales > Pteridaceae > Ceratopteris > Ceratopteris richardii. Next base: position 2,405,488 of record CM035422.1, on the reverse strand, counting down.
GCAACCAAAGCAAGGAGTGGTTGATTATGTAACCAAAATGAAAGATGTAGTTGACCAGCTTGCATGCATTGGAGAAAAGATAGAGGAAGAGCACATAGTGAGACAAATCCTGACGACAAGTGGGAGTCCTTCACCATAGAAATGGACCTCTACATGGATATGCAAGTACGTGATCTCAACACCTCAATGGGGCAACTCTTCACCCACGAGACAAAGCTCAATAGAAATGGTGACAACTCAAGAGGTAAGCAATCTTCTACCCTTTATACAGATAAGAATATAATTATGCAGGAAGAGGAAGAGGTGCTAGAGGAAGGGGCAGAGGAGGAAAGAAAGGCAAGGGGAGAGCCTAAAACAACTCACCATGCAACTTTTGTGGTCTCAACAACCACAGTACAGAAGAATGTTACAAAAATACAAGTATGTCGCGAAGGGGAAGAGGCTTCCATAGAGAAAGATATGGACAGTCTAGAGGCAGGTACAACAATGGTGGAGGCAACCACAACCGTAACTACAATCAAGCTTACAAAAACAACAATTATCAAGGAGGCTTTAGAGGAAGAAGGGACTACAAAAACTATACTGAAGATCAAGAAGACTCTCTACTCATCATGAACATGACATCCAAGCAAGGTAAAGATGATGAGCATCTTTTTTATATTGATTTAGGTTGTTCCAATCATGTGGCAGGAAATGTAGCTCTATTATATGATCTTCAAGAGCCTAAGGGGAAGCGTGAAGTAGAAATATGTGATGAAACTAAACACATAGTCAAGCAAATTGGAAATGTCAAAACATCTGATGGTATTATGAACCTTTTGAGAAAAGTTCTGTACATGCCTACTTTAACCAAAAACCTAATTAGTGTTGGGCAGATTGTAGAGAAAGGTCTACAAGTCATGTTCACTAAGCATGGAGCATATGTGGAAGACCCCCAACAAGGCTTCAAAAGGATTTCCAAAGGTGACAAGTCAGGTAGATTGTTTACATTTGAAATTGAAGAGACAAGGAACATAGCTCTATTCAAGTATAGAGATCAAACCTTATCTGAGTTGGAAATATGGCACAAAAGGCTAGGACACATAGGAGAAAGAACTCTAGAGCAAATTTGCAGGGATCAAAGTGTGTTTGGCGTTCCCAATGTGACCAAGCAGCACACGATATACAAATGTGGAGCATGCCAATTTTGCAAAGTTCATAGGCAACCATTGAGCAAGAAAGGATACATCCATGAACACTATTTGGAGCTTGTACACACTGATGTGTGGGGTCCTAGCAAGGATCCATCCATCTCAAGATCAAGGTACTATGTTTCATTTATTGATGATTATAGTAGGTGGACAATTCTCTATTTCATGAAGCATAAGGATGAGGTATTTACATGTTTCAAGAAGTATTTGGCACTAGTTGAAAAGCAAATAGGATGGAGCTTGAAAAAGATCAGATCTGATGGAGGTGGTGAGTACTTTTCACATCAGTTTGATTCATTTCTACAGGATAGAGGCATAAAGAGGGAAGTAACAACCAAGCATACTCCTGAATTGAATGGAGTGGCAGAGAGAAGGAACATGTTAATTGTTCAAGCTACTAGATCTATGTTAAATGAGAAAAGTTTACCTCATTATTTATGGGTAGAGGTTGTCTCCACAACCAACTACTTGGTCAATAGGCTTCCATCCAAATGGCATGACACCATATGAAGCATGGAATGGTAGGAAACCATCATTGGATCATTGCAAAATATTTGGCTGCATTTCTTATGCACACATCCCATCAAAAATCAGAGGGAAGCTTGACCCTAAGGCTGAGAAATGTATATTTATTGGGTATGATTAAAATCAAAATGGCTATAGACTATACAATCCCATTAACAAGGCATTCATATTTAGTAGGGATGTAGTATTTGATGAAAATAACTCATGGTTTGGAGATGATTGCAGGAAAGTCAGGTTACCATATGATTTGGAAAATGAATTTCCAACCCTCACTCAATAAGATCAACATTTAGAAGCACACATCAACTTAGATGATGAAGAGCAGATTGACCTCAAGGCTTGGAAGTCAAGAGGAAAGTCCAAATTCAAGCAATTAGAAGACCTACTCAAGTCTTCAAATCAAGCATTAAGGAGATCACAAAGAGAAAGTAAGAAGCCCATAAGGTATGGATATGATACATCTTTAGTCAGAAAACACTCTGTGTACATCACTAAAGATTCTACGGCAAAAGAGCCTTCTTCATTTGAAGAGGCTAGGAAGAAGAAAGAATGGAGAGCAGCCATGTAGGAAGAAGTAGAAGCATCGCAGCAAAACCACACTTGGGATCTAGTCCCCAAGAAGCCACATATAAAGGTAATTGGTTCAAGGTGGATATGAAAAATTAAAAAGAAATGTGATTGTTCTATAAATAGCTACAAGGCAAGGTTAGTGGCAAAGGGATTTGCCCCAAACACATGGAGTAGACTATGAAGAAACATTTTCACCTGCGGCAAAGATGCCAACAATCAGGGTATTGGTAAGTCTTGCTGCTTCTAAAAATTGGAATTTATATCAACTAGATGTCAAGAATGCATTCTTAAATGGATGCATATTAGAGGAAGTGTATATGGCACAACCATTAGGTTTCAAAGATGACGAAAAAGCAGGTTATGCATGAAAACTTAGAAAGGTACTCTATGGTCTCAAGCAAGCTCCAGGAGCTTGGAACCATAGGCTTGTTACCTATTTGCAGGACCAAGGCTTTGTGGGAAGCAAGGCAGATTCTTCTCTATTTGTTAAGAAGAACAAATCAGAAGTCATTTACTTATGTGTCTATGTAGATGATATCATTATTGCAGGGAATGATTTTGATGGTATCAAGCAGGTCAAGGCTCAATTAATGAAGGAATTCAAAATCAGTGATCTAGGTTTATTAACCTACTTCCTTGGCTTAGAGCTTGTATATATACATTTAGCTATATTCATCACACAAAGGAAGTACATACATGACATGTTGGTAAAGTTTAGGATGGAGAACACTAAAGTTGCAGATATCCCAATGGAGCTCAACCATAAGCTAACTTTACATGAAGATGAGCTACTTGATGATGTTACAAGTTATCAACAACTTGTGGGTAGTCTTAATTATGCTACCTTAACAAGGGTAGAAATTGCCTATGCAGTAAGTAAATTGAGTTCGTTTATGCATGTTCCAAGGAAGCCTCATATGGAAGCTACAAAGAGGGTGCTTAAGTATCTAAAGGGTACAATGATTGAAGGGTTGTTCTATCCCTTCACATCTGACATAGATATAAAGATGTATTCTGATGCAGATTGGGTTGGCTCCAAGGATAATAGGAGAAGCCCTTCACGGTACCTATCTTTTGCAAGTTCAAGGCTCATATCTTGGTCATCCTAGAAGCAATTAACTGTGGCGTTATCTTCCATAGAAGCAGAATATAGAGATTTGACAAATGAAACTAAGGGAGTTATGTAGCTTAAACAATCATATGCAGATTTGGAGATACATTCCTACACTCCAATTATCTTTGGAGATAACACTAATTCACTTCATTTGGCTGCTAATCTTGTATACCATGCAATGACTAAGCACATTGAAGTGCACTGTCATTTTGTAAGGGAGAAATTGCTTAGCAAGGATATTCAAATATCCTATGTATCAACTCAATTACAATGTGTAGATATACTCACCAAGGCATTGGATGGAACAAAGATGAACAGGTTCAAATTGATGATTGGTTGGTAGGAAACTATGGAGCAATGAAGACCAAGCATGCTAGGCTTGAGGGGGAGTTGTTGGTGCAATTAAGCCCAAGCCTACATACTTGATCATCTCACTTATACATGACTTATTGACATAACCCTTGGAAGACTTCATATGTTCTACCTCTTGTAAATTCATTTCACATTTACTTATGTAAAAGTGGAATATACCCACAAAGAGTTAGGAAGCACAAAATCATGTATCATTTGGTAGTTGAACCAAGAGAGATTCTATCCTATATGTTATCATTCACCTTTTAGGTGTAAGTTTGAATTTGAATTCAAACTTGGCTCCAAGTGCAATTATAAAAGGAGGATCCAAAAGACCCGCGTGCATCTCAAGATTCAAAGATCACTTTCATGTACTCACATTGAGAAGAGGAGCTCATCTCATAGCTCACACACGTTTTATGCATTGAGCAATGGTTGATTGCCAATGACATTGTATTTGTAACTGTTTTAATACACATATGGTCATTACATTCTCATCTCACTTCTCTCTCATAACTTCATCAGAACAGTGAACTTTTCATAGCTTTTTCTCACTGTATACTTGATCCTTTCCTATGATTTAAAGCATGATAGATTCAACATAGTGTCTACTACAACTCTACAAAGTTTCATTAACAAAGCTTCTCGGGATCATCAGATATCAACTTGTCTTTACTTAGTGGTCTCCAAACTCACATGTACTCACATTGAGAAGAGGAGCTCATCTCATAGCTCATGCACTTTTTATGCATTTTTGCAATGGTTGATTGGCAATGACATTGTATTTGTAACTGTTTTAATACACATATGATCATTACATTCTCATCTCACTAATTCTCTGTCATAACTCCATTAGTATAGTGAACTTGTCAGAGCTTTTTCTCACTGTATAGTTGATCCTTTCCTATGATTTGAAGCATGATAGATTCAGCATAGTGTCTACTACAACTCTACAAAGTTTCATTAACAAATCTTCTCCGGATCATCAGATATCAACTTGTCTTTACTCACTGGTCTCCATACTGTCATAGCCCAAAAATGTCGGGATGATAGCATGATTTGCTAAACACATTTATTTGCATGTAGTCCATCATTTTTTATGAAATCACTCATGATTGGTACCTTGTTAACTAATTAGAGTTGCCCAAAAGGAATTTTATCAATTTTTGTTATGCTCAGAGAATGGTTCAAAACATTGGACATATGTATGAACCAAAATAGCAAGTTTTTGATCTTGCACTATCTGCCAACCTATATGTTTTGATCCTACCATTATTGCATCATTCTCCAAGCAACATACATGATTATTTGTGTTCATTGGCAAGCCAATGGGGCCCACTACACTCTCCAGCCATCATTCTTAGTAGGTGTGAAGCAGGATCTAGTTGCACCACTTCATCTCTTGTGACTATCCACCATCTCGTCCAACAATAAGATGATGGCTCTGTTTAGTTTCTATCCTATGCTAAATAGATAGAGTGTTTAGTGACCAATGATATATCATACCCATACCTTTCATGTTTCCTTTTTTCTCTAGGTAACCTTCTAATTCTGTTGAGAGGATTCTTTCCTTGGATCTTCTGATCATCTTTAGAGTCACTTGATGCTTGAAGTGTGTCATCATTCTTTCTTGACAAACTTGGAAAGTGCCCCTCTAGGCCATACGGTAGCTTGATTCTCCTGTAATCATCTTCAAAGCATGATTTTGTTTTATTAAACCCAACATCTCTACTTACAATGAATCCTTTGTTGCTTGTATTGTATAATCTATAATATTTTTAATTAAGATCATAGCCAATGAATATATATTTCTTTGCCTTGGAGTCCAATTTACCTCTTATATGTGATGGTATGTGTGCATATGCAATGCACCCCAAGATCCTTCAATGATCCAAGCTAGTTCTTCTTCCATTCCATGCCTCATATGAACACATTCCATCAAGAGGCTTTGATGGAATTCTATTCACTAAATAGCTCGTAGTACATACTACCTTTGCCCACAAGTATTTGGAAGGTTTTTTCTCATTGATCATGGATCTTAAAACCTCCAAAATTTTCCTATTTCGTCTCTTTGTCACTCCATTCTACTCAAGATTGTATGTTTTCGTGATTTCCCTTTTCAATTCTCTCTCTTGGAGATAAGAATCAAAGTAATGGGAGAGATTTTCTGTCCCTCCATCTCACCTTAGTCTTTTTAGGGTTCTACTTTTTTTATTTCCATAAGAGCTAAGTAAGTTTTAAAACATGATGATAGTTCATCCTTATGCTTCATTTCTCATTACCTATCTTTTCAATTGGATGTCTATTTTCATCTCCTTTATGGAACTCATCTTTCTTTTTTGGGCCCTCCAAGTCTATGAGTACAGCCATATTTCCTGCCACATGATTCAAACATCATGGTTCTATATAAAACACATGCTCATCATACTTACCATCCTTCATTGTAATGTTCATGTGAAGAAGTTAATCTTCTTGAGTTTGATCATGTCTATAGTTGTTGTAGTCACTCCTTCCTTTGTATCCACCTTGGTAATTTCTATTGTATGAGTTGTTTTTATATCCATAGGAGTTGTTGAATCTTCCTCTTGAATTTCCATAGCCTCCTCGATTGTATCCTCTTCCTCTTTGATTCCTTGGGTTTCATAAATAATTCATTGTAATGTGATTTATTAGCCCACATATAGCACATAGTGATGCATTTTGAGCTCTCCCCTAGCTTTTCCACCTCCATTGCATGTTCCTCTTGAGCCTCCACCTCTACCAACAAACTTGGCTTTACAGGTAATTCCGTCATCATCATAGTTCTTAACCTTCCCTTTGACATCCTTCCTTTTATTCTTATCTATATAGAGAGAAAATGATTGATTACCTTTCTAGTCTTCACCATTCTTCATGAGGTTTGCTGCATGTGTGAACAATTGCCCCATGACCATCGGAGTCAAGTACTTCCATGTCCATGTAGAGGCTCATAGTTATTGTGAAGGCTCCCCATTTGTCATCAGCTTTGATCCATTTGATGACGTGACTCACAATTTTCTCTTCATCAATGACCTCTCCAATGCTTCCTTCATCTTGGTGAAAAAATCAGTCACACTTTGCTTGGGCATGTTCTTGAGTGTTGTTAAACTCCATCCATAGTTGATTCTTCTTGGATTTGGTTCTTGAGGAGAAGAATGTTTCCAGAGCATTCCATGTCTCTTGAGATGTCTTAAAATCACTAATGTGAGGTGACAAAAACTCAAAGATATATTTGATAATGTATGACCTTCGCAAAGCATCTTCTGAGCAACATACATTCAATCTTTCCTATTCCTTGTGTTGGTTGGCCCTTGCTTTTGAGCATTGGCATCATCTCATCTCGAAATATGTATCAATATAATTTCCTTCCTTGTAGACAAGCATCCATTCTAAGTGACCATACTAATTAATCACCTCTATCTAATTTGTGAATGCATGAGAAGAATCCATCACCCATAATGTCTAGTCTTGATCTTTGCTTTGATACGACTATGAAGAGCTGATGAGATAATTGTAGAGCTGAGAGAGTGTTGGAGAAAACCTTCCCAACACCATCCAAGGTGACTATAAGAGTACATATAACACTATTTTAACTTTCCAAGTATGCGATGAGAACACCTACATCCTTTGGAGCTTCATTCACAAAGATTTGTGATAAAATAGATAAGTAAGGATATCACAAATCTTGAAAAACGTTCTACTTTTGGATGAGAAACTCTCATAAAAATGTTTAGAGCTCAAAGCTTGGTATAGATTAACGAGAGATATTTTCAAACTTTAATTCAAAGAGTTAATCTAGCCAAATCAAATTATTTCATGAATTTAGCTTCACTATGCATTGACCTTTAAGTTTAAGAAGTATGGGGGTCACCTTGACTTTTGAGGAAGAAGAGGATATGCCAACAGGTCTAGCTAAGTGATTCAAGTTCTAGACTAGATATTGAGTTCTCAAAGATTGAAAAATTACTCAAAGAATATGAGTGAGTACCTTAGTGTGTTGAAGCAATAAATAGAGGATATGTAATCAACGAAAATAAAACATAATGTGTATTGATATTGCAGATATGATACAAGGGAGTGGAGAACTTCTCACACTTCAAGTGAGTACAATATATGCTCATAAGTGCAACTCAAATCTTACTATAATGATCTATATTGCTCGTAACTAAAAGGTAGTGTGTGCATATATATCTATATATATATATATATATATATATATATATATATATATATATATATATATATATATATATATATATATATATATATATAGCTTGAGAGAGGTTGAATATTCTATCTAAAAAATGTAGTCCTAAATCTTAGGAGATAATTTGAGCTTGAATTAAAGAAGGTTCGTGGAGTTTTGCTCCCATCAAGTCAAGAGTTTTTCTCCTTCTCTCACTTTTACAATTGACTAAGATAAATTCAAGGCCTTAACCTTTGAAACTTATAAACATGAGCTTCAAGTGATTTAGATTTGTGCATAATAAATATGAGAGAAGTCTAACACATGGCTCAATCTCGTAGGCTTGCACCTTGCACCAAAACTTCGGCCCTACTTAGCTTGCAAATCATCCTTGTTGGGCCAACACATTCCTGTTTTTATTCTTCAAAGAGAAAGTAAAATTTCATATGAACATTAAATTTGGGACTCAACTCTCAAGTTCATGGGAAGATAAGTAAAGTTTCCATGAAAGTTCGTATGAGGTATCTCTATAAATTACATACTTTAAAATGCATAGTCAAGAATATGATGCAAAAGATAAGGTATTTGTGATTTTTGGATGACGAATGTGCACTAACTTACATACAATTCCTGCTGAAAATGGGTCTGATGCAAGGTCATATAGTGGGACCCTATCGTGCATAGTTAATGCGAATCTTTCAAACAATGATGGTGCTTATGAGGGTGAATGATTTTCATTGATGAGGTTAAAATGGAATTGAGATTAGTTTCATATTGTTTTCAAGTGCAAATAGATCGACTACTACGGGAATGAAAACAATGTGTATGCACATCTTTTCATGCATACTCTAATGATGGAGAGTGTTAATCTCCAAAAGAACAAGCTAGTATTGAAATTAGAGCACCTCTATATCAAGAATAACTCAAAACCTTTACCAATTTGGAGGATCAATGCTCAATTACCAAACTCTTGAACAAACTGTGAAGAAAGTAACTACACAGAAAGTCTGTTGCACATAACTCACTCATTGACTGATCAAATGTGTAAAGTTTTTTATAAAACTTTGCACACAGTGATAGTTTGTGCACCTTATCCAAGTTAAATAATCTCAAAAGACTCAATAGATCTTCATAAATGATCTTAACAATTCACCTATGTCTAAAACTATACTTCTTTACAGTCGACTTTGACACCTGTAACTTTAAACACATACTCCTCCCAAACTACAACCCTTTTATTCAATTAGCCATAGGTAGCTTACCTTTCAACTTAAAGAATGAGTACTTGCTTGCTCAAAAATTTACACTGTGGAAGAAGAACTGACCAAAACATTAGCATCAAATTTTGCACGTGCTGCAACTTCAGTTCTTCACATTTACACATGTAAATGTTCCTACACTCAATTCTCTCAGCCTGATTACAATTAGAAGCTGAAAACTTGTACAGAGGTTAATCAATTATAGACTTAGACTTGTACAAAAGCATTTCACAAAAGATTCAACATAGAAGGAGAACTCTCAAAACTATCGGGCGCAACTTTTCTTCTATTTAGGAAATTTTTATATCTGGATGAGAGAGTGATCTACTTCACTTCTAAGCTGTCTAATGACTTCTAATTCTTCTAAATTATTGTTGTCTCATACTCTCTCATATTTTCTCGAAATTTTTACTTGTATATATAGGCAAATCTGTATAAACTCATAACCAAACAAAAGGTATAAGTGAGCTAACTCTAAATTAATGTACATATGTATACAAGTCTTCATCTTCTGAACATGTGCTTTCTTCATGCTTCATAAATTGGTCTTTTCTTCAATCCTTGACTTCAATCCTTCATCAAAACTTCAATTGGTGATTGACTTGCACCAACATCTCCCCCTCAATCATCAATTAAGGTTTTCTCTATCTTCTTTATACTTGCCATGTCTTTGAGTCTCTGTAGCTTTGGTCCATCCAAGCTTTTGGTTAGCATATCTGCAATCTGATCTTTTGTTGAAGTATGTATGACTTCAATCTCCTTATCCATCACCTTCTCTATTAGAAAGTGATACAGAATCTCAATATCTTTAGTCCTAGCATGAAAAATAGGGTTAGCAGCTAAATACAATGAACTCATGTTATCTCCATGAATAGTAGGTGTACTCTGAATGATGTCAAAACTCTTCATAAGAGTCTTTAGTGTTGATGCTTGAAATACGCCAACAAGAACTAAGCCAAAGTGATATTAGAACACCTCCATAATCATCAGTAGCTTAGCAACCTTTCTGAAACTGAAAAGTATATTACTGCGCTTAGTGAAATTTAAAAATTCACTTTACAGAAATCTACATCATTTCTTTAAGCTTCAAATTTGATCTAATTTAACTCAATCTTTACAATTCTTTTGTTTGTTTACTGTTAGATATTCTTACTACCACTTAACTGTACCAAACTGTGTTGTAATTAACCAGAATATCACCGTAATCTCATCGGAATGTCACCGGAATGTCACCGTAATGTCACCGGAATGTTACCAGAATCAACTCCAATTCTATTTGGAGTTACTTCAAATGATTTCAAATGAAGTAAAGAAGTAATACCTGAACTTTCTTCAGTAATTGAACTATATCTGAAGTTTGAGAAATTTCTTCATCAGTTTCGGATACCTTTACTATTAGGTTGAATACTGTGCATACATGTCTTGTTTCAGAGAAATCTTTTGATCAATTTGTAGTTGAAGATAGTAGCTTCAAATTGAACTATGAGTCATGAAAACCTTTACACTATACTATGAGATCTAAGTTGTAGAAGTACAGTAAAATGTGTGTCAAAAAACTTGTAACTATCAACTAACTTTCACACTAATATGAAGAATACTTAGATTTCTTCACACAAGAAGAATACGCTCAAATTCTTCTACACAGACATGTGTTTTCTATTAGAAAAGATGTGTACAGAATGACTTGGCCTTACTCTGCTCATAGCCATGGAAAACTCTCCTATTCTGAGTAGTTCTTCCTTACCATCTCTCTTACAGACAAATACCCGACAGTTCAGGTTCTCTACTATATCTCCACTCTCTCTCTCTATTCTATATTCAAACTCACTTATATACATATTCATTCCGAGATTCAAAACTCGTAATTCTAGAAGTTTCTATGCACTAAATTACAAGCGTGAATTTGTCCCTTCACTAAGGCTTGAATTTCTGAATGCTTTGTTTTTGCTTTTCTTCGTCTTCCTTTATCCTTCATATGTCTTCATGTCTTGATCTCTAATTAGTGAGTGAATCTTCAACAGCTCCCCCTCAATCACTAATTAGCATCCTCTGTTCTTTCATACATTCTTCTTTTCTTTTATTCCTGCCATTTCTTTGAATCTGTTTGTCTTTATTCCATCCAAGCTTTTTGTCATAATATCTGCAATTTGATCTTTTGTAGAAGCGTATACTATTTCAATCTCCTTCTCCATTACCTTTTCTCTCAGAAAATGATATTGAATCTCTATGTGCTTTGTTCTTGCATGAAACATTGGATTCACTGCAAGATACAATGAACTCATATTGTCTCCATGTATGATAGGTATACCTTGATCATTACCCAAGCTTTTGAACAAGGTATGCATCCATATCACCTCTTTAGCTGCTTCCACAAGTCCTTTATACTCAGCTTCAGTTGATGATAAAGCCACTGTATGCTACTTCTTTGAACACCAACTGACAAGCTTATCTCCTATGTATATCATATACCCATGTGTTGATCTTCCATCATCTTGACTTCCTGCCCAATCTGAGTCATTGTATGCTCTCAACTTTTTATCTGATGTAAAAGGAATATAATCCTTCCTTTATGGTTCCTTTGGTATATCTAAGAACTCTTTGTCCTGCAATCCAATGTTGATCCTTTGGACAATGCATAAACTGTGAGAGAACTCCCACTGCATAACTAAGATCAGGTCTTGTTAGTGTAGCATAAATCACGCTTCCCACTAAAGATTGATACTTTCTCATATCTTTAAACTCTGCACCATCATATTTGGTGAATTTTTGATTGACCTCAAGTGGTGTTGAAGCTTCTCTACAATTCTCCATGTTAATCTTCTTCAATAAGTTGAGAAGATATCTTTCTTGCGAAACATATATACCATGATATGCATAAGTGATCTCCATTCCAAGAAAATATGATAAGTCTCCTAAATCACTTATCTTGAATTCCTTCTCAAGTAATCTCTTTACCTCCTTAATTCCTTCATTCCAAGTTCCTATTATTATAATATCATCTACATAAATACAAATGTAGATCATACCTTCATCTGTTCTCTTAATGAGTAGACTTGCATCTGCTTTTGAACTTTGATATCCAAGATCATTAAGGTACTTCACAAGTCTATAATTCCAAGCTCTTGGAGCTTGCTTTAATCCATAGAGTGCTCTTTTTAATCTGCAAACATGATTTGGACAACTGGAACTTACAAACCCTTCAGGTTGTTCCATGTATACTTCATGTGATATAGATCCATTTAGAAATGCATTCTTTATATCCAACTGACTTAACCTCCATCCTTTTGATGTTGCTATAGCAATAACTGTACTTATGGTTGACATCTTTGCTATTGGACTGAATGTCTCATCATAATCTATGCCATGCGTTTGAGCATAACCTTTGACTACCAGTCTAGCTTTGTATCTGGCTATTCTTCCATCTACAAGCTTCTTAACTTTGTAAACCCATTTATTTCCAATCACTTTCTTACCATTTGGTTTTGGAACAAGTTCCCAAGTCTTTTTCTCCTCAAGCGCATTGAACTCTTCCTTCATTGCTTCTTCCCATTGTTTCTTACATTTCGGTTCATTATAATTCTAAGGTTCCCTTTACTATTTAAACATAAATGTTCTGAGTCAAGTAAGAAGTATCATAAGAATACCTTGTCGGTTGTTTCCTTAACCTGGTTGACCTTCTTAGTTCATACTCTTCATGTGTATTTGAATACACTTCTTCACCAAATCTAGGTGCATCTTCATTTCTCATATCTGATCCAACTCTAGATGTACTTGCTCGCATATGATCTTCATCTCCATTTACCTGCATATGTGATTTAGCTTTTTCATTTCTTCTTACCTCTTCTTCAAATGTTTCATCATTATGCTCTTTATCTGCATACCAACTCTTCTCTTCATCAAATGTCACATCTCTAGAAACAATAAACTGTTTGGTTAAAGGACTCCATAGCCTATAGCCCATTTGCTTTTCATCATATCTGATGAACACATATTTTTCAGCCTTTGGTTCAAGTTTATGTCTAAGTTGTGATGCTACATAAGCATAAGCAACTGATCCAAACACTTTGCAGTGATCAAGTATTGGTTTCTTTCCCCACCAAGCTTCATAAGGGGTCATTCCATTTAAAGCTGCACATGGTAATCTGTTTACAAGATATGTAGCTGTATTTATAGCCTCAGCCCAAAGATAATTTGGACAATTCTTCTCCTTTAACATTGCTCTGGCAAACTCAATTAAAGTTCGGTTTCTTCTTTCTGCCACTCCATTTTGTTGCGGTGTATACCTGTAGGTTATTTCTCTTTTGATACATGTATTCCAAAGATAATCATTGAATTCTTGAGAAAAATATTCTCCTCCTCCATCAAGCCTTAGTCTCTTGAGTTTTTGTCCTGTAACTCTTTCAGCATATGCATGAAAATGCTTAAAAGCTCCAAACACTTTTGATTTTTCCTTTAAAACATAAAGAGTTATCCATCTTGTAGCATCATCAATAAAAAGAACATAATACCTAGAACCATTGATTGATCCATCTTTTGTTGGTCCCCATACATGTGTATGTATGAGTTCTAGCAAACCATCATGTTTGTAACCCTTCTTCTGAAATGGTAACCTGTGTGCCTTTCCCATTTGACAAGCTTCACATTTATGAATCATATGTTGACTCTTCATATTTGGTAACCCTTTTATAGATTGTTTTTCCACCATAGTTTTGATTCCTTTTTCATTAAAGTGTCCTAACCTCTTATGCCAGAGGTTTAATTCTGTAAATACTTCATCACCATGTGTGATCAAGGCTTGAACAACATTCCCTTCCACTTTAAGAGTAAAAAGTCTACCTTCTTTCTTACCATAGACAACTTGATTGTATCCATTCTCTAGATCTTCAACAAATACTCCTGCATTTGTAAATCTGAATTGAAAACCTTTTTCAACTATCTGTCCCACACTGATCAGATTCTTTGGGATTGTTGGAACATACAAAACATTCCTGCACTTCACTTTTCCAATTGAATACACATTATGTTTTGTGTTATCACCTGTTTGTATTGTATGATTTGAAATACCTCCTTTCAATTCGGATAATAATTCTATATTACCTGAAAAATGATTTGAACAACCAGAGTCAATATAGAATACCTTGATATCTTCATTTTCTCATACACTTATTGAATTCATCATCAATGTTTTATGATTGTCATTATGTGTATCATTTGCATAGTTATAGTAGGTGATGTTATAGGACTGATTCTGTCCCCAACTTCTTCCTCCACCTCTACCATATCCTCCTCTTTGACTTTGTCTACCTCTTTGATATCTTTTGCCTCTACCTCTGCTATTATTGTTTTGATTCTGATTTGATCCTTGGAAATTATGCCAACAATCATGAGCCAAATGATTGCTTGATCCGCAGATCCAACGAGTCTTCTTGTTGTTATTCTGATTATCTCTTCCTTTTGTATTACCTCTACTTTTACTTCTGCCATTACCTCTTCCTCTTGCATAATTTGCTTGAGTAGTCATCTGTTCTTCATCCTTTTCTTTACATTTATCACCTTTCTTCTTACTCTTTGCATACATAGCAGAACTATGTCCTTTTTCTCCATCTATCTTCAAATCTTGCTCAAATGTAAGCATTAGACCAAGCAACTCATTTAAATCTGGTACAAAATAATTTAATGAAAGTTCAGTTGAGAGTACAAAAGGTTTCCACCTTTCATCTCCTCTCAATCCTGCAAGTATTTGTGCTATTAACATGTGGTCTTCAATATCCTCGTTAATAGATCCAAGACTGTCTGCCAAATCCTTCATCTTAGTGACATAATCACTAATACTTTGACTTTGCTTTTTTTTGAACGTTGTAAACTCTGACCATAAGCTAACCTTCCTAGCTTTAGTAGTGTTTTGGAAATGATTTTCCAATGCATTCCATATATCTTCCGCTTTTTCCAAACCTCTAATGAGTGGTAACAGATGATCTGTAATAGTATTGTAGATATAAGCTCTTGCAGTTACATCTTTCTTCTGCCACAACTTCAAGGCTTCTAACTCTTCTTTCCTTGGTTGACTGTCATCTCCAAAAGTAGGCTTCTTTTCTTCTCCTGTCACATATATCATTAAATCCTTACTCATAAGTAAGGCTTCCATTCGCATTACCCATGCAGGATAATTATCTCTGTCCAATTTGTCAATAGAAATATGATCTACCACAGTTTCCTTGTTTTGTTGCTACCTGTGAGTATAATTTTAAAAAATGTTACCTTCCATAAACCTTTACCCTTGAGAATAACTTTGGAATGCTCTTCTGATGCCATTTGTTGTTGATCACCTCAGCTTTCATCTTTTCAACAAAAATTCTTCAACTTCTCTTATATCTTCACTTCTGTTTACTCTTTGAGGACCTTTTTGCTATGATACCACTTGTTGATGCTTGAAATACGCCAACAAGAACTAAGCTAAAGTGATATTACAACACCTCCATAATCATCAGTAGCTTAGCAACCTTTCTAAAACTGAAAACTTTATTACTACGCTTAATGAAATTTAAAAAATTCACTTTACAGAAATCTGCATCTTTTCTTTAAGCTTTAATTCTGATCTGATTTAACTCAAGCTTTACAATTCTTTTGTTTGTTTACTGTTAGATATTCTTACTACCACTTAAATCTACCAAACTGTCTTGTAAATTCATCGGAACATCATCGTAATCTCATCGGAATGTCATCGCAATGTCACCGTAATGTCACCGTAATGTCACCGTAATGTCACTATAATGTCACCGTAATGTCAACGGAATGTTACCAGAATCAACTGCAATTCTGTTTGGAGTTACTTCAAATGATTTCAAATGAAGTAAAGAAGTAATACCTGAACTTTCTTGAGTAATTGAACTATATCTGAAGTTTGAGAAATTTCTTCATCAGTTTTGGATACCTTTCCTGTCAGACTGAACATTGTGCGTACATGTCCCGTTTCACAGAAATCTTTTGATCAATTTGTAGTTGGAGATAGTAGCTTCAAATTGAACTATCACTCATGAAAACCTTTACACTATACTATGAGATCTAACTTGTAGAAGTACAGTAAAATGTGTGCCGAAAAACTTGTAACTATCAACTAACTTTCACACTAATATGAAGAATACTTAGATTTCTTCACACAAGAAGAATACGCTCAAATTCTTCTACACAAACATGTGTTTTCTATTAGAGAAGATATATACAGAATGACTTGGCCATACTCTGCTCATAGCCATGGAAAACTCTCCTATTCTGAGTAGTTCTTCCTTACCATCTCTCTTACAGACGAATACCCGACAGTTCAGGTTCTCTACTATATCTTCACTCTCTCTCTCTATTCTATATTCAAACTCACTTATATACATATTCGTTCCAAGATTCATAACTCGTAATTCTAGAAGTTTCTATGAACTAAATTACAAGCATGAATTTGTCCCTTCACTAAGGATTGAATTTGTGAATGCTTTGTTTCTGCTTTTCTTCATCTTCCTTTATCCTTCATATCTTCATGTCTTTATCTCTAATTAGTGAGTGAATCTTCAACATTTAGCCATATGACTTCCTTTGCAGCTTCAACCATACCTTTATACTTTGCCTCTGTAGATGGTAAAGCAACTGTGTGTTGTTTCTTAGAACACGAAGAGATTAACTTATCTCCCTTATAACACAAGTATCCATATGTTGATCTCCTATCATCAGGATTACATGCCCAATCTGTATCACTATATATCTTGATGTTTGTATCTGATGTAAAACCATAATATAAACCTTCTTTGAGTGTACCCTTAATGTACCTCAACACCCTTTGTCCTGCAACCCAATGTTCTTTCCTAGGACAATGCATGAATTGAGACAACACTCCTACTGCATATGACAAGTTAGGCCTAGTTAATGTAGCATAGATTAGACCACCAACCAAACTTTGATATAGCTTCATGTCCTTGAATTCTTCTCCTCCATATCTGCTCAATTTTTGATTCACCTCCATTGGAGTGGGTGCTACCCTGCAATCATCCATTTTAAACTTGATCAACAAGTTCTTCAAATACCTTTCTTGAGTTACATCCTCCATGTTGAGTGTATGAGATCTCCATGCCCAAGAAATATGACAAGTCTCCCAAGTCACTAATCTTGAACTCTTTCTCCATTTGTTTCTTTAGGCTTTGTATGCCCTTCTCATCTCTACCTGTAAGAATTATATCATCAACATATATGCACATGTAAATGAACCCATCATCACTAGCTTTGACAAGCAAGCTACTATCTACTTTAGATACTTGAAAACCAAGTTCCTTCAAGAACTTCATAAGTCTATAATTCCATGCCCTTGGGGCCTAATTCAAACCATACAAAGCTCTCTTGAGCTTACATACATGATATGGATACCTTTCATCTCTGAATCCTTGTGGTTGCTCCATAAAACATTACATCTGTATGTCATATGTTGACCTGCAACATTAGGCAATCCAAGCAGTGAACCATTGTTAACCATATCTTTACTACCTCTTTCATTGAAATGTCCAAGCCTTTTGTGCCAAAGATCGAACTCAGAGATCTTATGTCCTCCATAAGTGAACAAGGCATGACCAATATTACCTTGAATCTTCAATGTGAAGAGTCTTCCTTCTTTCTTCCCTTAAACAATTTGTTTATACCCATTGCTAGGGTCTTCCACAATAACTCCATCATTAGTGAACCTTACTTCATAACCTTTTTCAACAATTTGTCCTACACTTATCACATTCTTTGGAATTGTAGGAACATACAAAACCTTATTCAAGAGAGTACTTCCATCCTTGGCCTTCACTGATACTATTGAGTTCACATTGTGCTTTGTATTGTCACCTGTTTGAACTACATGATTAGTTACCTTATTCTCCAAATCAGTCATTAAGGCTATGTTGCCAGTCAGGTGATTGCTACACCCTGAGTCAATGTAGAAGACTCTTTGGTCTTCACTTTGTCTTTCAAAAGTTGCATTCATTATCAATGTTGAATCCTCCTTCTCATCTGAAGCATAATTGTAGTAGGTATTGTTGTAGGATTGACTTTGGAATCCTCTACCTTCATTTCTTCCAAAGTAACCTCTACTACCTCTACCTCTGAAATTACCTCTTTGATTTTTGCTAGCTCTTCCTCTTGGATTAAATTTCTGATTATATCCACCATTATTCTGATTATTATGCCAACCATCATGAGCTGAGTGATTTGTCTTACCACAAATCCAGCAAGCTTTGATTCCATCTCTATTACTTCTGCCTCTTCCTCTACCTTTGCTACCTCCTCTTCCTCTTAGGAAGTTAGTTTCACTAGTTGTACCTTCATCTTCATTTGCTTGTTGCTTCCCTTTGCTATTCTTCTTCTTATCCTTTGAATACATTGCTTGACCTACACTCTTATCACTTTCACCTTTGACATCCTGCTCAAAGGTTAGCATGTGTCCTAGCAACTGATTTAAATCAGGAGTAAAATGATCTAGTGACAATTCAGTAGACAAAATGAATGGCTTCCATTTGTCATCACCTCTCAAACCAGTGAGGATTTTCCTTACCAATTTATCCTCCTCAATATCTTCGTCAACTGCTCCTAATGCATCTGCAATGTCCTTCATCCTTGTCACATAATCAGAGATGCATTGAGAGGCCTTCTTCTTGAATGTGGTAAACTCAACCCATAAAGATGCCTTCCTTGACTTTGTAGTGTTTTGGAAATGCTCCTCGAAAGCATTCCATATATCACTTGCACTTTCAAGACCTCTAATGTGAGGTAGCAAGTAATCATTCACTCCCATGTAGATAATACTCCTTGCTTGAGCATCTCTCTTCATCCAAGTCTTCAAATATGATAGTTCATCCCTAGTTGGAACACTAGGATCTCTCAATTGTGGCTTTTCTTCTTCACCTGTGATATAGCCTATCACATCTTTGCTCATAAGATGAGCTTCCATCCTCATTGACCATGCTAGATAGTTTTCTCTATCCAATTTCTCTATTTGAAGAGAATCTTCCATCCTTTCTTCACCTGTGTATTAAATTCTTCAACCTTTATAAGAAATAAGCGTACCTTTACTTCAAATGAAGTTCCTTCTGGTCTTCTTGATATCTTCTGGCCTCCTTCTCAAGCTTTGCTCTCAAGCTTTCACCTTTTGAATCTTCAAATGTTGATTTCTTTATGACTGCAGCAGTCGGGGTCCTCCTTTCTTCAATTTTGATGATTCCTACTCTGATACCATAGATGGAGAGTGTTAATCTCCAAAAGAACAAGCTATTCTTGAAATTAGAGCACCTCTATATCAAGAATAACTCAATGCTCAATTACCAAACTCTTGAACAAACTGTGAAGAAAGTAACTACACAAAAAGTCTATTGCACGTAACTCACTCATTGACTGATCAAATGTGTAAAGTTTTTTATAAAACTTTGCACAAGGTGTCGCCTATAGTTTGTGCAGTTCTCTAAGTCAAATCATCTCAAAAGACTTAGTAAATCTTGAGAAATGATCTTAACAATTCACCTATGTCTAAAACTGTACTTATTTACAGTCGACTTTGACACCTGTAACTTTAAACACATAGTCCTCCCAAACTACAACCTGTTTATTCAAATGCTTTTAGCCATAGGTAGCTTACCTTCGAACTTAAAGAATGAGTACTTGCTTCCTCAAAACTTTACACTGCGGAAGAAGAACTGACCAAAACATTAGCATCAAATTTAGTGCCTGCTCCAACTTCACTTCTTCACATTTACACATGTAAATGTTCCTACACTCAATTCTCTCAACCTGATTACAATTAGAAGTTGAAAACTTGTACAGAGGTTAATCATCTATAGACTTAGACTTGTACAAAAGCATTTCACAAAAGATTCAACACAGAAGGAGAACTCTCAGAAATATCGGGTGCAACTTTTCTTCTATTCAGGAAATTTCTACATCTGCATGAGAAAGCGATCTACTTCACTTCTAAGGTGTCTAATGACTTCTAATTCTTCTAAATTCTTGTACTCTCATACTCTCCCATATTTGCCCCGACATTTTTACTTGTATATATAGGCAAATATGTACAAGATCATAACCAAACAAAAGGTATAAGTGAGCTAACTCTAAATTAATGCACATACGTATACAAGTCTTCATCTTCTGAACATGTGGTTTCTTCATGCTTCATAAATTGATCTTTTCTTCAATCCTTGACTTCAATCCTTCATCAAAGCTTCAATTGGTGATTGACTTGCACCAATATCTAAGTGCAAAAATAATCAACATGGTGCAAAAAATGGAAATTTAAAGATTGGAATGTTTCATGCTCCATATTCTCATCTCTACATCCAAATCACTTTTAATATATCTCATTCCATCATCATCATCATCAAGATGATTTCTAAAGAAGCTTATTGAGTCAACCCTTATCTCATGAAAACATCAATAAGTGAGTGCCAAAAATATGTTTACATTTAATCGTCACTAGAATTCTCTCATGGAATCATATACTCTCTTTGGATTTCCTCATTTACATCATCAACAATTGATCATATAGGTTTAGGGTTTAGGGTTTAGGGTTTAGGGTTTAGGGTTTAGGGTTTAGGATTTAGGGTTATGGTTTAAGGTTTAGGGTTTAGGGTTATTTTCGTGATTGTTATTATCATGGTTCAAATAAAATCTTCATTTTTTCACTTTCTCTCGATCAAATAATTCATCATTATCTAGAAAATTTGGATCAAATGTTATGAGATATTCCCCATGATTCCTAGTTTGAAATTTTATTGACGTTTCATATTGTTGTTTATCATCTTTCAATCTTTTGTGAAACAATTCTTCAACTTTCTATTTATATAGTTTTATTTGTTCACTTTTCTTGTCTTCAAAACATTTAACTTGATTTTCAATTTGTATCTTAGTCTCTTGCTCAGTAGATTTATTATCATCATATTTCTTTGGTCTCCATTGTTTTCTCAATATTTTAAATGTTCTTGGCTTAGATTTTTTTTGTTCAAAAGATTCCTTCATTCAACCTCTTCTTAAATTCAAGTGCAAAGGTGTATGGTCATGGTAATGAAAAATTGTACTTTCAAGTTTTGTTACCATTTTATGTCTACATGTGTTTTCATATGCAATACAATCCCAAAACATATGTCCAAATGCATCACAACAAAAACATCTTATAGGTGGATTTAATCTTCTATGTGTAGCTCTTGGTGTAGATTTTCTATGGTCAAATAAATAATGTTTATCAAAATTATAAGTAGAAATATTTTGTTCTTGTACTTGTCGTTCATGTTTACACTTGAATGATTGGGTTTCTTTCAGTTGCTTGGATAAAGTTTCATAATCATAGTCTTAGAGAACTTAGTGATGAATGCTTCCATCAACTATGATATAACTCAGTAATTGCCTCCACATAATGGCTTAAGCCATGCTAGCATTGAACAATTCAAGGTTAACCAAAATGCCTTGTATTTAGTGAGAAAATCCCACTTGTTCCACTCTAAATACCCTCTTAAATTTTGCCACATGATGATATGGATCTTCTATATTGTTGTCGAAACAGTTGTTCATGGTTTCCACTACTTGTGAGGGTATCAATGTTCTCATATCTTCCCATTTCCTTTCTAGAGGAAATGCATCATCTTCTCAGTGTGATCTATGCCCTCTAGCACGCTCTCTATCTATTCTACTTGTTCCTTGCTCTTATATATGCCTTGCTAGGTTATTTACAAATCTCCCTTCTTGAGCTTCTCTAGACTTTTCTCTCTAAACACCTTAGTTGTTAGTATGTCTTGGAGTAACGTTTTCGGGCAAACTTGAAGGTCTCTGTAGAGGGAATACGCGTTGACCCTACCAAAGGCGTGTTTGTTTACTATAGTCTTAGACTATATACATTCTTTCTGAATCATGACTCAAATAGGTTTGTTTTCCTAGATTGTCGAGATTCTTGAACTCATACATAAGAAACGTGTTCTTATTGTAAGGTTTGGCTGACCTAAATTTTCAAAAAGCTTTCTCTTTGGCTTCTTAGCATACAGCTCTATGGTCACATTGTCTTGGGCTATCTTGGTTGTGGCTAGTATCCTAGTTAGCAGAGGTTTTCTCCTATGAGTGTTTGGTACCTCCTCCTAATCCTCTTCTACTGAATCTTTACTTTTTCACTTTAGGAGAATAGTCCCAAAGTCAACTACTCTATCAAGGTGACTAGTAACAATGTAAGTAGTGTGTTTCTTCTTTATATATGATCCATTTTCAAATCTAACTACAAGATGATCTAAGCCATGAGGTTGCTCAAGATTTCTCCATTCTCTTCAAAATGTCCTCATAGATGTGAGCACCTAATGGGTTGGTTCTGATGTATTCTAACTGCATTTTATAACATCCTTCTGGTACCTCTAAGTAGGCTACTCTTCATGCTATATTAACTATTCGACTCACTCATTGTTTAGCTTAGGTTGGATTAATAGCCATCTAGTTGCTTGGATCACAACTTGGCAATGGGATTGACACTAGCTTCTAAGGATTTTAAGCTTTGTCAATCCAACTAGCCAAAGTTCTTTCCTCATCTCAGGTTTGCTAATTTACTTTTATCCATAGACTTTTAAGTGACCCTTTGATCTCAATCACTTGTTCTTTAATTATCAAGTTATTTACTTTGTTCTTGTCTTTCTATCTCACCATCTTGTCATTAGGAATAGCTTAAGCCTCTTAGAATTTTAGTGTTTCCTCGCGTGCTTAGGTTCTTTTTCCTTTAGGTTCTTGAAGGTATCAATAGGAGTTATCAATCTTACACTTAATGTTCTTTAATGTCTCTTGAAGTTTTGGGTTCCCTAATGTCACCCTAAATTCTAACCCTAAGGCTATTATTTTAGCCTACGCTAAATTGAACAAAGAGGTTGAGTTTTTCTAGACCTTAAGTTTGAGCTCTATGTTGGGTTCTAATGTTTACGAGGACGTTCCAATAAAAGCCTTGGAGTATATAATAGACCCAGAAAAACCACCAAAAACACATAAATTTTCACCAAAACATTAACCAATAATTAAGCCTAAAATTATTGCTAAGAATTCGGTATGTTGCCATAGCAGGTGTCTATCACAAAAGGCTGGTTTGTTATGATAGGATGCTTTGTTGCAATAGATGGGGTCTATAATGATAGAGGGGGTTCTATCGATTTTGGTTTGTCACAACAAATGGGGTCTATCATGATATGCAAGCTCTATTATGGGGCTAGTTTGTCACAATATAGGAGGTCTATCATGATAGAAATGGTCTATTGTATTCTCAGTTTATCTTATTTTTTGGTATTTCATGATACAAGGTATCTATAGCAATAAATTGGTGCTCTAATGGGTTTGGGTTATCATACTAGAGTGCCTTGTCATGACAAACAAGGTCTCCCATGATGGACGATCTCTATCATGGGCTTGATGTGTCATGATGAGAGACCAGGGGTTTGTTGTAATAGATGATTCTACCATGAAAGAGAGTCTTTCATGATAAACAGATTTATCATGGGGGATAGTAGTCTGTCACAATGTATGGGTCTATGGCGAGAAAGGGTGTTTGTTGCGACAAAGAGAATATATCAAGTTTTTGGCATGTGATGATAGAGCCAAAAACTTAATAATTTCTTAATGAGCCTACAATGCTAGGATGTGAGCTCTCTAGGCATGTGCTAATAAACAATCTTACCATCCAACACTCACCCTCGAGTGTCGCTCCCCAAAAAGAGAACCAAACTTTTGTTGATTGTGAGCAAGTGATATGTATGATGGTGAAGGTGAGAAGATACAAGCGGCACACACACGTACACACACAAACACACACACACACACACAAGGTAGAGACAATTAGAAGGAACAATGAATTTTCTATTCTTAGAATGACAAGTTCTTTAATTGCTCATATAAGCTTTTTTTGCTCCAAAATACTAGACTAAAAAATGAGCTCTATAGCTCTATCTATATTTTTTGAGTGGCTCTTGGAGAGTTTCAAACCTATTGTGAAGCATAATTAAAAATTAGGTCTTAATGCTAATTTGAGGGCTCAAACAAGCTCTAAAAAATAAAAAATTGAAACATAGGCACAAAAGGATGAAATTTCTTCCATAATTGCTATGATAGTGCATTCAAAGGCAGAGATAATCTCAAAATTTTTAAGCATGCATTCAAAGAAAAATCATAAAAAAACAAAATATTTTTTGTACTGGTGACGCCAAGTATGCTCGCCAAAGTTGGGATTGTGAGATAGTTCCCTAAAGGGTGTGGATGATTCAATAAAGAAAGCTACAACATGCTCTGATAACAATTGTTGGAGTTTGAGGACTATGGGAGCATGAATAGAGCATAAGGTAGACGATGAATCTTGGATCTCAGCATTGAGTGTACTACTAAGTGAATGTAACGATAAGTGGCCAATTAGAATGATAGGCATATAACTAAGCCATGGGAAAATACCTGCTAAAGAGGGAAAAAGTGCCCAATGGTCTTGAGTGTCTTTACACACATAACTACTGAAATATTACTAACATAGATTTTTATGTAAGCATTGGACTGGGATGGTACATAAATGCAAAGTTCATACCCAAGTGATGGGATTCTACACCCTGCAGAGTATGACTTCGATCTATAACTAAACATTTCACTAGAACAATCCTTTTGCATTGTTCTTTTTTTGTCCGAACGTGTATTGATATTCAACAACGTAAGTTCCATATTATGTTTATTCGCTAATAATAAGCACGTTGTGTTTTTGGAGGAGGTATGAGACGACAATTAGCAGTGTCGAATGATTGAAACCATCTCGTTACATAGCTCTTATGTGATTCGTGTCATGTTCTGAATCAAGGATCAGTGAGTAGATGAATTTTATTCTGAATGCATACACTGGTTATGAGGAAAAAACAAAAATCGGCGATGGCTAAAATGAGGGTATGGCGATGGCATATACATTGTAGAAACTATTAAGACTAAGAATTACGTTTGAATTCCTAGAGAACAAATGATTGCTCTGATTGCCAACTGATAGCTACAGCATATCATAGTAAATTCAACATTTAAGAGGCCCATTGATTTTGCTAGTTAAATATCATGAAAGAAACTACTACCAAAATGGTACGTCTGGATGGACAAAATAAACGTAAGAGTCTCTTGATGTTAAACGTAAGTAGTATTAAACAGACGTTAGTCATATTGTGATTGGGGTATGGAGAAGAAACTTGGTTATATAGTTTTTCAAGAAAAAGGATATCAAATATGATGTTTTTACAGGTCCTTGCGGACCCCTAGCATCTTTAATGAAGTTCAACGGTTGCAGAGATATGATTGCACATGGCTGACAAAAGTGGTTACAATTCCCTTCTTTTTCCAAGCATTGAAATACACTAATTTCTTACATAGTTGAGTGCCACATTGGATATAATTTACAATAGGGATTTTTAGTGTGCCATATTAGGGTGTTGTATTTGGTTTATTCTACTATATTGTGTTTCATCTACCACATTGGGTGAGTTTTGAGTGTGAACTTCATTGGTATTTGTGTGAAGACTACTAAATATCACATTTAATTTTCTATGCTTCATTATGATTTTTTACATCATTGAGACTATACCATCTTGGGTTTTCTTGGATCGGGCAGATTGGGGGTATTTGTGTTCACATTGACCATTTTCAAAGAAGGGTTTACCATATAAGATGTGCATTATGTTTTCCACCTTGAATTTCATCATTGATTATCGTTAAACGGACTCGTTGGTTGTTGAATTCTATATGTATGCTTGAAACTCGCATATCCTTTTGCACTTTAGAAGGGTTGGAAGGTCTTCCCATAGGCTTGATTATGCCTAGGAAGTGTCTAATCCCTTAAATGTTTTACAAGTTTGAAAAAATAATTACACAAGTAATATAGCTCAAACCTAGGAATGATTACACAACTATAAAATCTTGGAATTTTTATTTCTATTTAAGATTTCTTTGTGCCTCTCAATAGGCTAGATGTATCCCATTGGATTTGAAATAAGAAATACTCTCAAGATACCCATGAAAAATATGAGAACTTTGAAGCTAAAGAGCAGTTGGTGAACGAAATAATATGTTGTCTCTTTGACTTGCTAGAGCTTTTAGCTTGAATTGAGCTTGCTCTTCATTTTCTCACCCTTCAAATGAATGTTGAGATTGAATACTGACATCCAGTTCTACCATGGTCACACACTTGAGACAAGATTAGGTTAATCATTTCCTAAGGTTCAAACTGAAAAACATATGCTTGAGCAAGCCCTAGAAAGCACATAACTTTTAACACTCCACCTCAAGCTCAAACTTCTTTGCTTTCAAGTGTGGGGGTCGATTCTTCATACTTATCATGCCTTTGAGCTTTTCCATCCTCTTAACATCCAAGAACTTTTTAAGAAGGTCTACAATTTGCTCCTTCATGTTGACATGTTGAATATCCACCTCCTTATCCACAATCTTTTCTCTTATGAAATGAGAATGCACTTCTATATGCTTGCTCCTAGCTTAGAATACTGGATTATTTGCAAGGTAGATACTTCAGATATTATCTCCAAGCAATGGAACAATGCCAACGTGAATATCCAACTTTCTTAAGATATTTTTAAACCACATTACCTCACATGTGAGTTTAGCAAGAGCCCTATATTCAGCCTCTCTGGAAGACAATGCAACTATGGGTTCTTTCTTTGACATCCATGATAGAAAACTCTCCGCAAGCATCACTATCTATCCTAAGATACTCCTTCTCTCATCCTTGGGGCTACCCCTATCATCATCTGCATACGTTTAGTATCAAATCACAATCTTATGCATAGTAGAGGCCTTCATTGATTGTGCCTTCAATGTCCCTTAGAATCCTTCTATGTGCATTCAAGTGATCAAGTGTGGGTGCATGCATGGACTGTGAGAGCACTCCAACACTATAATATAGAACAAGTCTAGTAATCGCAACATAATTTAAAGAACCAATTAAACTTCTATACACATGCTCATCCTTGATCTTATCACCTTATTCTTTGCTCAACTTGACATTGCAATCATGTGGTTGTCGTAATCGCTTACAACCACTCATATCAAACGTGTATCACAAATCAAGTAAGTATTTCCTTTGCATAAGATACAAACCCTTCTCAGCATATACAATCTCAATGCCTTAGAGGTACTTTAGCACACCTAGATCTAAATTTTGATATATTTTCCCAACTTGGTCTAGATATCCTTGATACCTACATCATCATCACCTATTATGATTAACTCATCAACATATATGCATATGCACACAAAGTTCTCATCAAGCCTTTTTACATAAAGTGAAGGATCGGCATCACTTGCTACATATCCACATCTAATAAGGTACCCAACAAGTCTTTGATTCCATGCCCTTGGTGCTTTCTTGAGTCCATACAAAGCTTTCTTGAGTGTGCATACAAAATTAGGGTTTCTAGGGTCCACATATCCCATGGGTTGTTGCATGTAAATAGTCTCTTTAAGATCACCATTTAGAAAAGCATTCTTAATCTCTAATTGGAAAACTTTCCACCTTTTAGAAGTTGATATGGCAATTAGTGTCCTAACTCTACTAATTTTTGCATTAGGACTAAATGTCTCTTCAGAATCTATCCCATGTGTTTGGGTAAAACCCTTAGCTACAAGCCTAGATCAATACCTGGCTATGGATCCATTAGAGTTCCGTTTGATCTTGTAGACCCACCTATTTGTGACCACTTTCATGTCTTCTTGTCGAGGTACAAGCTCCCATGTTTGAATTTCACGAAGAGCACCCATCTCTTCTCTCATAAAATCTATCCATACCTTGTCTCGACAAGCTTGTTCGTATGTGCACGATTCCTTATCCTTCAAAACCTAAGACATAAAAGCATAATGCATAGCAATGAAACTGTCATATGTCAGCCTTTAAAGAGGGTGTTTAACCCTCTCTAACCTCTTCTCATTACCTATGGTAGAATACTTCTTCAAGTCCCTCTTTTGCTTCACATTAGGACACACTACTTCTTCAAAATCATCTTCATCCTCCCTAGAATAGAAGTCCCTTACCACATTACCCATATCATATTGGTTGTGGCTGCATGCTGAGCTTGGTTCACCTTCCTTCTCTTTTACTTTGAGTGATGAAGGAATCCTTGATGGACTCAAAGTGGAGGGACCACTCAAACTTGTGCTAATTTGAGCTTGTTCTTCATATTGTTTATTTGTCTCCTCAATATCTTTAACCTACAATGCATTAGGTTGTTCATAATAGGGATTCACTTCATCAAATACCACATCCCTTGGTACTCTAAGTTACTTTGTGATGGTATTGTAACATCTACACCCCTTTTGGTCTGTAGAGTGACCTGAAAAGATGCACTTCTCTACCCTAGCATCAATCTTATCTTCCCGCACCTCTTTAGGTACATGAGTAGAACATACACATCCAAAAATCCTTAGATGTGACAAGTCGGGTTTCGTTCCCTAATAAAACTCATCTGGAGTAGTGTCATGAACTGCTAATGTGGTCATCCTATTCATCAAGTAAGAAGCTATATTTATTGCACCAATCCAATACTTAAATGGAGC
Source organism: Ceratopteris richardii (assembly GCA_020310875.1). Lineage (NCBI taxonomy): Eukaryota > Viridiplantae > Streptophyta > Polypodiopsida > Polypodiales > Pteridaceae > Ceratopteris > Ceratopteris richardii. The sequence continues at coordinate 2,376,688 of CM035422.1, read as the reverse complement.
ATTCATTTCATTTAACATGCATCTAGTTACCTCTGCAATCAATCTATTTTTCTTCAAAAATACCATCTCTTGATGGGTATACCTACATGCATGTTTCCTCTTTATCCCTTCATCCTATAAGAACTTGGTGAAATCATCGGAGAAGTACTCTTCTCCACCATCTAATCTTAGAGTTTAGATCCTCTGGCTTGTTTCATTCTCAACTTGTGCCTTGAACCTTTTGAATGTATCAAACACATCACTTTGTGTTTGATGAAATACAACCAAATCTTTATAGAGCAATCATCAATAAATGTTACAAAGGACCTATAACTTGCATGTGATGCCTCTCTTCAAGATCCTCATATATATGTGTGGACCAAATCCAAAACCGTAGGAGCCACATAGCTTCATGGCCTAAAGGCCTCCTAGCCTGCTCCCCAAATGGACATGCTTCACATACCTCATGCAAGTTAGGTGTGGTGAAGCTTGGAATTCCTCTAGAAACTTCATCCTTCTACATATTCATGAGCTTCTTAACATTAAGAAGGCTAAATCTTTTGTGCCATAAATCAAGAGCTGCAATTTTAGATGAACATTATGCAATGAACATATACTTACTAGAATCTACCTTGACTCCAAGTGCGAACATCCTCCCTTTCCTTTCACATTTGGCAATGAACTTGAATCCACTCTTTGGATCTTCTATTAAGGATCCTTTGTCATTGAATTTGATGCCGTAACCATTCTCTAGCATTTGGCCAACTGAAATCAGTTTCTTAGTAATAGTAGGAACATGCAAATACATCTTTAAGTGTAGTGCTCTTGTTGTCATTTTGAAGTTTGATGTCTGCAATATGTCTAATTACATGCTTGGTATTATCATCTATCTCAACATACCATTCTTCCTTATGAACCTAGAAATTAGTGAACATGTATGTCATACATGACATGTGGTTGCTAAAAACACTATCTATGTACCACTTTTCATCTTTTTCCTGCAAATGATTCCTATAGACATGGCTCTTGTCTAATGCTTGGTTATTACCTTCATTAGAAGCATAGTTACTGTGATTCCTTTTTGAAGGGTACTCATTTGCCGAACGGCCTTGCGTTCCACATGACTAGCACTCATTTCTCTTGCCTTGATTGTTGTAACCACCTCTACCTCTACCTCTTTAGTTATTTCCTTTTCCTCTACCATAGGATGTGCTAGACTCATCTTCATTTGTTTCCTTGGACTGAATTTTCCTTCCTTTGCCTCTACCTTTCCCTCTATCTCGTGGATATAGCATAGAGTGAGAATATTTACCTTTGTTTCCTCCTTGAATGATCTCCTCATTGATCATGAGTGTGGTAAGTTGATTAGGGTCAGGCATGTTCTCTATAGCATACAAAGAAGAAGTGCATAGCCTCCATTTGTCATCTTCTTTGAGACCATTCAAACAATAGGCCACCATGTCATCATCATCCACTTGGGTACCTATTGCTGCAAGCGAATCCCTAATGTTTTTTGCTTTCATAATGTACTCATAGACTCATTTATTACTTGGTTCTTGAAGTTGTTAAGCTTATTCTTGACCTGCACATGTAAACATCATGTCCAAGTAATCCCACATGTCCTTAGCTCTCACCATTGAGTGAATATGTCCAATCATAATATTACTAAAAAAATGTGAGATCATTAACATTACCTTTCTATTTTTATCTCCAATTAGACACACCAATAGCAAAAGACATAGTTATAGCTCAAAATAAAAGAAGAATCATACAAACCCTTTTGGATACATAATCATTCTTTTATATGCTTTCCATCAAGTATAAGAACAAAAAAATGGAGCTTTCTACAAAGAGAAAATGAAGTCCTAATAGGCTATTATAGAAATTTAGCACCTTTTCAAAAGGGTAGGAGAGATTTACAAGGGAATATGAACTCCTATGATAGACATAACCTCAATAGCACATGTATAAGCAACACCCTAACTTTTTACCATCCACACACACTTAGAAGGACCTTGAATGGTGCTTAAATAGCCATGAGAGCCTTCCATGACTCTTCCTATGTCCTCCATGTCTCTTCACATACCCTCCTTGTCTCTTTGGCTACCTTGTGACTTTGTCTCTTCATTGGAGTGTCTTTTGTGGGTTCAATGCCTCCTTTTGAATAAGGCCACAACTTCAAACATGTTTGTGGACTTCCTAAGGTTTAAAAGCCTTCAAATGAAGTTATTTAGTGAAAAAAATATGCTTGAGCTTGCCTAGAAAACACATAACGTTTAACAAGGCCTGACACCAAAAGATGGTGTCATCGAATTCCCCCTAAAGATGGTCGTGCTGCCCATGCAAGGTGTGGGCCATCTCCAGCCAAGACTCTCAAACAATCTTGGCCCTTGAAATCATGCACCACTTGAAGATTCATTGACATCTCACCCAAAAAATTGACCACATGGCAAGGATGTTGGTGAACTCACAACAGGAATCATCCACACCACTCCAAGTAGAGATGTGCAAATCCTGAGTGGTGCCAATCTTCCCATCTTGAATCAAAATGATCGTACTACCAACCTCATGCTCGTAACTAAGGGTGAGGCCAGAGAGAGAGCCTCAAGCACTTGCACCCCAGGTAATGGTCTGAGTCCCCGCATGCCTAGTAAGAAGTCTCAAGATCTACTACCAAATGTGTTGTGCTAATGGGAAGTCCAAGAGACAATGTCATTGTGACTCCAAGTGAAAGCCACAACCCATACAATTTGGAGGCCGGCCCCCAAATCTCAAGCAATAGCCAATAGCACTAGTCTTGTGGCAACCAACCACTCAAAAATGAAACCCGGACGTTGTTGTTGAGCACCTAAGGTGCACCGCCAAAAGGACAAGAGAATCTTCTCTATGAGCCCTCCTTGCTACTAGGACTCAATCACAATAGGATTGACCTCCTTCCTTGCAAGTAAATGGCAATGTCATACCATGCAGCCTAGTGTCTTGCACACTCAAGAAAGCACTAATGGCCTCAACAAAGAAGAGAAATAGAGTGGGAGAAAAGGGGAAACCCTCACAAAGGGATCTCAAAATATTTAACCTCTCATCCCGACCTCGTGCAACCAAAACCTAGCTATGGGCAGAATAGTAAGCACCCTTGATCGAGTGAGTGGGAAAGCATATAAAAAGCATAGTGTTCTCCAGAAAAATCCAACAAAAGTACAACAAGCAGCTTACTGCACATTGTGGTAAGGGAGCTGGCTTCTTAGAAGGTAAAGATGTTCTCAAGTAGATTCTAACCCTTAACTAATCGAGTCTATGTGATCATGTGAATCAAGGACTCCAAAAGCGACTACAATCTCAAACTTCCAGCCTTCATAAGAATTTTGTAGGCTAAGTTGAGAAGCATGATCAGGTGCTACTATTTGATATCATCCAACTACCCATCTTCCATGGGGATAAGGAAAATCAATCCCTTGGCAAGTGACGAGAGGAGATGCCCCTCCTCAAAGACCTCTTGGAAGGCCAACCAGATCCCTTACCCAATAATCTCCCAATATTTGAGAAAACAACTAGGTGAGAGACCATCATCACCCCGAAACCTATCCCGAGCCATGCCATGCACTACACCAAGAAGCTCGCTATCAGTGAATAGGACCAAAAGCCCAATCTACATCTCCTCAATCACAAAACATCTCAAATGTTATAAGACATAACCATGAATCTCTTACCAGGTGTTGGTGGGGATCTTAGCTGTCAACAAGGTACGATAAAACTGGGACGTAATCTCTCAATCCCCCAAGCTTGATCGCATTGGATCCATCCAACCAACAAAGCTATCTGAGCCCAATTGCATGCATTCCGTAGCCTCACCACAAAGAAGAACTCCTTAGACATATGATGACCAACCTAAGTCCAATGTGAGGCGTTTCTATGATGGTAGAAGGTATATTGCCTATCCTTGGTCTCTTGGAGCTCTTGTTATGCCTCGGCAAGCTGAGCTTGAGTCCACTAGTAGTTTGGATGATGCTCGAAGAACTACTTATGTAATAATATATTTTCATATACCGCACGTACCGAAAGGTCGTAGCGAAGTGATGTAACCCTTTTTATTCATTAATGAAGAGACATTACAGGGTTCTCCAGTTTGAGATCAGTTATGCAGTATTAAACCACCCACCTGACCTGGCATACAAGGCCATCGTATTTCAGCCTACATTGGTCAATGAAGCAGCGAGGTGGCTAACAGAGTATGATATCAACCATTTTTCTAACTATGATGATGTGAGAGACGCGTTTTTACAGAGGTTCCGATTGAAGAAAAATCATGTCGAAATCTTCGACTATTTGCAGAACAATCGGCAGAAGCCGCACCAGACTGTTCAGGAATACGCAACATTGTTTAGAACTCACTTAAGACAACTGCCTCCGGCACATGCTAATCTACTGGATGATGTGATAACCCAGTGGTTCATTAGCGGTTTGATCCCACAGTTAAGACAAATTATGATCATCCACTGTGTGGGTGCTATGACACTGGATGTTGTTATTGCGATGGCCCTGCAACTAGAGCATAAAGTTGGGGGATTCACCGAAGACTTGCAGTGGCTGAAAGCCAGTAAGAACGTAACAGATGGTCCGGCTAAACAGATGTATTGCACCAAGTGCAAAAATCCAGGGCACACTAGTACTACATATGCCCTTAACCAGTTGTATTGTGCCATCTGCAATACAACAAGACACTCAACGGAAAATTGCGCGTATAATGCCAAGGTGCAGGGGCGAGCAACTGTAAATGCCATCATACAGGAACCAGGTCAGCCAGCATCCCATTATGCGCCACCACAAATGGGAAACAATTAGTCGCAAGGATATCAAAATTACCGAGGTCAGAGGAATACCAATTTCAATTCAAATCGATGGCAGGCGGGTGCATTAGTGGAAGGTACTTCTCTTCCACCACCTCGATGTCATTTTTGCGGCAAGATTGGCCCCATCCGTAGATTTTGCAAGGATGCAACAGAGTACGACAAAAGAAAGAAGGAGCAACAAAATCTAATGACCAACATGGTCTATATTTCACCAGTGGAATCACAAGCAGCAGTGGTTCAGACCAGATCGGGTAAGCAATGGCAACCCGCCGCTGAGGTGTTCGAGCCTGGTATCTGTGAGCAGCAACGAATGTGTACAAAGGCTAGTCAATGGACACCTAAAGAGCCAACTGTGTTTCCTGATCCAATTCCGGTAACACAGGTTCCCCTACCTAAGGCAAGATGGAATGAACAAAATTCTTCCCCAGCAACAGTAGAATCATCATCAGAATGGGTGAGAAGTACAATCCAAATAGATCAGGTATGGGATATCCTATATAAGGCTTCAATTACACTCCCTTTGGGGCAGTTACTCGCCTTAGTGCCAGGCGTCAGGCAGCAGTTTCAATAGCAGGTTAGCCCTGGATCTTCTTGCACTCCAGCGACTGCAACAATACAACCGGAAGCTGATTCTACGGTGGATCATTCAGTCCCATTAATCACTGTCTGGCATAAAAACCAAAAGATTACTCAAGTGCTCATTGATGGCAGTTCATGTGTGAATATAGCATCGGCAGCCCTCTGCAAGCAATTGGGTTGGACCCAAATCGAGCCCGTACAATTTTTTGTACGCATGGCAGACCAATCCCGAGTCCATCCAGTGGGACTAGTACGGAATATTCCGATTACTTTGCAAGGTACTACGTTCAAAATGACTTTTGTAGTTCTCGAACTACCAGAATCCAACCTCGACTACAATCTACTTTTCAGTCGGCCATGGTTGAAACAAGCCAAAGTTGTACAGGATTGGTCCGCACAGGAGTTAACTTTCAAAGATAATCACCGTAAATATGTAGTTAAATTGGATGCCATGCAGCCTTGCGAGCTTCATGCAAGACCATATGTAGTAGAGCCGGTCCACATGTTGGATGGCTTATCTGACGACGAGGAAGAGGTGTTTCTGCAGACCAATAAGGATCTGATCTCATTAGGTACGATAGATCTCTAATCGGTCGCAGACAAGTGGAGTCCGGCCGCTTGCATGGTGGTACCAGTGACCAGAGATGCAGATGCAGATGATAGTGTCGCTATGGATGGAGCCACCTTATGCCAACTTTTGCAGTCCGCTGATGATCTGGTAAAACCTCGACAATTTTATGTACCAGAAGATCAGTTAGTAAAATATAATTTGGGTGATGCGGTTAACCCGCGACCAATTAAGATTAAGGCAGGATTGTTAGAGACATTTCAAGATGATTTGATAAGACTCCTGCGTGAGTTCTCCTATGTTTTTGCTTGGGACTATCGAGATATGAAAGGTCTGGACCCGCGGGGGGGTAGTGCTCAAACCAGAGGCGAAGCCAATTAAACAGTCTAGTTACCGAATGAACCCCAATTATGCAGCACAGGTCAAAGCAGAACTCGATCGGTTATTGAAGGTGGGATTCATTATACCAATCGAGCATGCTGAATGGATATCACCAATCGTGATTGTCCCGAAGAAAAATAAACAGCTGCGTATCTGTATTGATTACCGAAAATTGAATGCGGCCACTATACCGGATCCATTTCCTCTCCCCTTTCTGGACACAATGCTCGACAAGGCGGCCGGGCACGAGATGTATTCATTTTTGGATGGATACAGTGGCTATAATCAGGTGTGGATGGCAGAACAGGACATATCTAAAACAGCTTTTATCACGAACTAGGGTGTTTATGCTTGTACGGTAATGTGGTTTGGGTTAAGGAATGCTCCAAGTACATTTCAACGATGTATGAAAGAAGTTTTTTCACCCTACTTGACTACTTTTATGCAAGTATATTTGGACGACTTTTCCTTATTTGGGAAGATTACGGTGCACCTGTATCATTTACGGTGCTGCTTTGAAAAATATCGCGAATACCGATTATGCTTGAATCCGACAAATTCTGTTTTTGTGGTCTCATGTGGCAAACTACTCGGACATATTATCTCTGCACAAGGGATACAAGTTGATCCGGATAAAGTTGCAGCTGTGTTGGAGGCACCAGTCCCTACGACACCGAAAGAAGTTATGCGTTTTTTGGGCCAAATACGGTGGCATGGCAGACATTTACGGTGGTTAGCTCATTTAGCAACACCGCTCAATGGGCTTATGACTAGTGCTCCGCGGCAGTATGATTGGACACCGGAGTGCCAAAATGCATTTGATCGTTTAAAGGTGTTATTGACGGAGGCTCCAATTTTGCAACCACCTGATTGGGATCATCCGTTCCATGTTTTTGTGGATGCATCGAACATCGCTATTGGAAGTGTGCTAATGCAGCAAATGGATAAATGGTTTCGGCCTGTATATTATGCAAGTCGTCGATTAGCCCCTGCTGAAAGAAACTATTCAGTGACCGAAAGAGAATGTCTTGGGTTGGTGTACTCTGTGAAGAAGTTCTGCCATTATTTGTTGGGCCGAAAGTTCACCTTCCACGTGGATCATGCCGCACTTGTGTATTTGGTCCGGCAGCAACATTTAGGTGGTCGCTTGGCTCGATGGGTTCTATTATTATAGGAATTCAACTATGAAGTTATTCATCGATCCGGCACAGCACACGCCTTGGCGGATTTTCTATCTCGGTTGGATTCCGGTGAAGCTCCGGTGGGGGTTGATGACACTACACCAGCAATTTACGCTACTGAGCAAACTATTGAAGAATTCTACTGCACCTCTTGTTCCCCCTACATACTATGATACGTTACTAACTTTTCTCACTGATGGGTGTCTTCCTCCTCAAACTCCCCCTGCTCTGCGACGGAAATTTGCAGTTTACAGTCGTAGATTCCGGTTGATTGTAGGTCAACTATACTACACGGATCATACTGGTGTTTTACTTCGATGTATCCCACCACATGAAGCAGAATCGGTTATTGCTATGGCTCATTCATTACCCTCGGGCGGACATTTTGCAGCTGATCTTACTCACCGTAAAATTCTTCAAAGTGGGCTTTGGTGGCCTACCATGTACAAAGATGTGACTCAGTTTGTGCAGCAGTGTGATACCTGTCAACGATCTGGACAGCCATTACAAAGGCACTTCTTTCCCCTTCAACCTGTCTTACCTCTGGAATCCTTTCAGAAGTGGGGTCTAGATCTTATTGGTCCAATAACACCACCAGCTACTTTCACCAATAGCCGCTATATCTTGACTTGTATCGATTATGCCACTCGGTGGGTGGAGGCTTGGGCATTACGGTCGACCACAGCAGTTTCGGTGGCCAAATGCCTAATGAAGGATGTTTTTCCTCGTTATGGGTTGCCTCTAGAAATCGTTACGGACCAAGGTACACACTTTGTTAACCACTTAATGCAAGTATTGACCGAGACATTTCAGATTGTCCACAAATTGAGCTCGCCTTATTATCCATGTGCCAATGGTCTGGCGGAGAGTACCAATAAGACTTTGTTGACTATGCTCCGCAAATTGCTTTTGGAATGTCCGAAACGTTGGGACCAGTTACTACCTGCAGTTCTATGGGCTTACCAGACTACGTACAAAGTAGCTACTGGCATGACCCCATTCAAACTCGCTTACGGATTGGAAGCCATTGCACCGATGGAAGTAGTAATGCCGAGTCTATGTGTTGCCTTAGCTCAGAAATTGCTAGCGGAAGAATCCTTGCCATTTCGGTTGGATACACTCCGATCATTGGATGAACAGTGATGGGAAAGTTTTCTGGTACTTCAAGAAGTTCAGCTTCGTCAAGCTCGTACCCGTGATCGTTTCTTGAAGACCCCTATGTTTACGGTGGGGCAACTGGTGTTATTTTACAATGCTAAAGCAAATCGGTCTGTTGGAAAATTTAAATTACGGTGGTTCGGTCCATACCAAATTATTGAGCAGGTGGGATCCGCTACTTTTAGGTTGGCCACCTTAACTCGAGTTCCCCTCCCAAAAGTGGTTAATGGTTCCAAGTTACGCCCATATCACCAACAACCTAATCACCGCTGACGTGTTCTTCGTTTTTTTTGCGTGTTACTTATATTCTATTTATCTCTGCATTTCGATTCACCATTGACCGTAATCTCCTCGTTATGGTATCTAACTATGATTAATCGCCGCCCTGTGTTACAGATGCTTCGAACACTAGTCATACGGCATGTAGGTGCAAATGTCTCATCAAAATCAATGGCTCTTTCCTGTGCATAACCCTTTGCAACAAGCCTAGCCACATACCTGTCAACTGTTCCATCAGGCTTACACTTCAGCTTGTAAACCCACTTAGTGCCAATGGCCTTCTTGCCAGGAGGCAAGTCACATAAAGACCAAGTACCGTTCTTCATTATAGCATCATATTCAGATTGAATAGCAACCATCCAATTTTTTGAATTTTGTGCTTCGTCAAAAGTAACAGGCTCATTCTCATCATAGAGACTAGATGCAGCCATGGCATAGCAATCTCATGCAAAAGAGGCACTATGAGAGCGTGAACAAGTACAATATGACAGAGGTGCATATAATTTAGTGTCATGCAAAGTCTGCACCAGCCATTTTGGCATAGTTTTTGCCTCCTCAATGTGAGCTCTCTCATCAACAAGTGCATCATGTAGATCTGCATCAGAAATGGGATGATTTGCATCATCACATGAAACCTTAAAAGGCTCAGAAGTTGCCTCATTAGGACCAGCACTAGACTCTAAAGAGCCAGCAAAGTATCATACATGCCTTTGGAGCTAACAGATGTCTCCTTAGCACATGAAAGGAATGGCTCATTAGCATCTTCCACAAAAAGAACATCACAGCTAACCAAAATGCATTTAGTTTGTGGATGATACAAACGATAGCCTTTACTTTCAGAACTGTACCCAACAAAAATACATTTTACTACTCTCTCATCCACTTTTCTAGGATGTTGTTTAGGCACTAATGCATATGCCAAACAACCAAAAACACGTAGATGTGCAACAGATGGCTTGCGATCATGCCAAGCCTCATATGGAGTGATAGATTGTAGCACTTTAGTGGGACACATGTTAAGTACATATGCTACACACATGACAGCCTCAAGCGAGAATTTGTGGTAAAGCCTAACTCTTGACCATACACCTCGCCATCTCCATGAGTGACCTGTTCTTTCGTTCAGCAACTCCATTACGTTGAGGTGTATATGGCACTGTACACTGGTGTCTTATCCCATGTTCAGCCAGAAATGCATTAAAATCAGAAGACATATATTCCCCCCCTCGATCAGAAAGACGGGTGTCTATTTTACATGCTGACAGATTTTCAGCCAAAACCAAAACTGTTTGAAGCACATGAACACTTCCGACTTTGCCTTCAATGGATATACTCATGCATGTCTAGAAAAATCATCGATGAAAGTCACAAAGTAAATATAATTTCCAAAAGAAGATGTCTGCATAGGACCACATACATCACTATGTACAAGCTGCAAGTTCTGAGTAACTCGAACTGAACCATCTTTTGGAAAGGAAGAATGTTGCATTTTGCCCAAAATACAGCCTTCACAAACATGTTTTCGAGGTTCCTCAAGTGATTTCTACAGGCATAGCAAACTAGCAAAATTCAGATGACCAAAGCATGCATGCCAAAGCTTTGCATCTTACACAACCTGAGAATCATGTACTGCACATGCCGAATCATTTACAGATCTTTCATAGTCTATGAGCTTATATAGCCCATTACATAAAATGACAGAAGCAATAATCACATCGTCATTTGACAAATCATGAACTGTACATCTGTCATCAACAAGTTTCACAACCAAGCCAATCTTGGCTAATGCAAAAACTGATAACAGATTTTTCTTGATCCCTGGCACAAACAAAGCATCTGATGAAGTGAAAGAACTACCATCAACAGTAGTCAAAATGATCTCACCAACTCCCATAATACGATAAGAGGAGTTGTTGGCACATGTAACAGTATTCTCTGTAGGGCGAGGCTCGAGTGAAGAGAAGAAACTTCGTTGCGAGGTAATATGTTTGGTCGCCCCACTGTCAAAGTACCAAACATCTGAGTCTACTGCAGACATGCACTGCTCATGAGAAGATGGGTCAAAACTCCAAACAATAGTAAACGCCCATTCTTCTTCTTGCACAAGATTAGCAGACTCCGTTTTTGATGTAGAGGCTTGTGCAACAACCATTCCAGCCTCTTTCTTCTTCGCCTCTTTAGCAGCCAGTTTTGGACAGTTATATGATATGATCATTTCCTTTACAGTAGTTGCAAAACAACTTCTGCTTTTCTTATTTCTTTTCATTTTTGTCTTCCCTCTTCGATTGTGGAGAACTACCAGATTTCTACTTACTAGTGGAAGAGCTCCATTTTCCTTTGCCCTTCTGACTAGCCAAGAAAGCTTGATCTGCAACACGCATGATGGACATGTTCTGCCTAGACTTCCTGCAACAGAACAGAGACTTACTCCTCAAATGACAATGCATTTGGATTGCCTTTTATCATCAACCGAAGAGTAGAAGCAAAACTCTGATATGAATTAGGAAGACCATTCAAAACGGTCTCTACAAGTGAGCTATCTGGTATAACCTCATCAACAGAAATCAACTGCTCCTTCAAGTCTTTGATCTTTGTTAGAAAATTGTCCATAGAATCACCTTCATTCATGTGCTCACTCTCCAACTGTTTTCACAGGTAAGCAAAACAAGCCTCATTCCTAGGTTGGTACAATGTGGTAAGTGTATCCCAAGCATGCTTAGTTGTTCTGCAAGAGTGAATGTGAGGAATAATGGCATGTTTGATAGACAAAGCTATTAATGCACGTATCTGAGCATCTCTGCCATCCCAACAAATCTGCTATGTAGTGGGTGCAGCAGAAACCATAGCATAAATAGGAATATGCAGAATATCGTCATCTTCAACACCTTCTGCATGAGCTTCAGTATCTGCAGTTATCACAGTTGCAGGTGTGATAGGATGTTTTTCAATACACTGCATTCCACAGTCCTTTTGCAACCAATACATGCCGCATCATTTAAGCCCACAATGGGTAGTTGGTACCATCCAACTTATCCTCAATAGCCAATGTACGAAATACGTCACTGCTTTCAGCCATGGTGGGTGACTAAAATACCTTGATGTAGAAAATTGACTATATCTCAAAACGTTGAAGGGAACCGCCCAGACGAGTTCTGCCCAGACGAGTTCTGCTAAACCTCTGGAAGACTTTGAGATGCTTATATTGGTGAACCAAAATAGGTATAAACCTTTGGCACAAAAAGACAAAATAGCCTACACAAGCATTGTGATAGTGCATTCGGAATCTGAGACTGCAACCGGAGAGGTGTAGATGACGCCCTAGATAAAGCGGCAACCTACTCTGATACCAATCGTTGGAGTTAGACGTCTGTGGAAGCACGCGGATAGCACAAGGAAGGAGAAGAAGCTTGGAGCACAACACACAATATTGAATGTATTATCATTATAATGTACAAAGAGATTAGTAGCCCATTAGGGCAATAGGCGTATATACAAGCTGGGGGAAAAAAACCTCCTAAAGAGCGAACAAAGTGCCTCGGTGGTCCTAGAGTGTTCACACACATCACTACCTAAATATACCAACAGTCTGATGGGAAGAGAGGATGCATTTCTGATTCTTTTCTCTGCAACATTAGAAGGGCTAGCAAACAAATGGTTTAGTCAATTTTCTGACAACCATTTCACCACATGGGACTTGATGAAGGAAGCACTTAGGACACAGTTCCAACAAGGGAACACAACTGAAAATATTATTGAAGAATTATAAAATTTAAGACTAGGTCCTAGGGAGACCTTCCCAGAATTTGTTACTAGAGTTAAGGCATTAATGGCCAAACGGCCAGACCCTCCCCATGAATTTTTTATCAAGACATGGCTTGCTAAACCACTTCCATATCAACACAATGTAAAATAAAGGAGTTGGTTTTAACGACAACAACAATAGAAGAATTTATCAATGCATCTACAATATTGGAACAAATTAGATAGCAGTATAGGGCAAGCTCTTCCAATTTATCATATCCTGCAGAGCCTGAAGACCTAGTAATTCAGCTAAGGAAAGAGCTTGAGAGCTTAAAAAGGAATAAGCTCCATAAAGAGGAGGAGAGTGTTGTGACTCAATTGAGGAGGGAAATTGAAGCATTGAAGCTACAAAAGGAAGAGGAAGCCCAAGCAGAAGAGCTGGCTCAACTTTGATAGGGTGGCATCAAAAGTGGGCTATGGTGTACCATGTGTAGCAAGCAGGGTCATGTAGTAAGTGAATGTTGATTGTTAAATGTAACTTGCCAACTATGCAGGAAAGCTGGTCATGAGGCCCATGCATGTCAGTCAAGAGGGAGGCCTGCACAACCTTATTGGGCACAAGGAGATTCTCAATTCTCAACCATTGTAATGGCGGTAGCCCCCAGTGAAGGTAACAATTATAATCAAAGACCTAGAGGTAATTATGGAAATGGGCCTAGAATCCTTGATGCTGGCTTATGGTGGCCTATATTATTCAAAGATGTAGAGGAATGGGGAAAAGTATGTGATGTGTGTTAGAGGTATGGACCCAAGCCAACAAAGCAGAGGCACAACCCCTTGGTTATTTCCACTTCTTGGCAAAGATTTGAGAACTGGGGGCTAGATTTCGTAGGGCCTATCTACCCTGCATCGGTTCCAAAGAGAGAAAAGTATCTATTGATCGCCACTGACTATGCAACAAAGTGGGCGGAAGCTATTGCCTCCCCTGATTGCACCGCTCAAACATTTGCTGATTTCAATTATAGCAACATCGTTTGCAGATTTGGATGTCCCCTTGAAATTTGTACAGACCAAGGTACTCATTTTATGAACAAGGTCCTAAATGATATTTTTAACAGGTACAAAATTCTACATAGGACCTCTTGTGCCTATTATCCAAGAGCTAATGGATAGGCATAATCCACCAATAACATATTAATTTCCATGTTAAGGAAGGAATGTATGTTACAACCCACTTCCTGGGGCATAGCTTATCAGGTTCACCAAAACTAGCATTCATGTGGGGAAAGAAAGATTGTGGTGTCTTTCATAGGCTTAGAGCACTGCATAAAGTGGAAGAGATACGTCTACACGCTGCAAAACAATTGATAGAGACTCAAATGAAGAGGAAGGAGGCACATGATCGAAATCTCTGGAACAATAACTTACAAACAGGCATGTTAGTTCTTCTCCATAGACCTCAAATCCACACACAAGTAAAAGGAAAATGGCTTCCACACTAGGAAGGACCTTATAGAATTAAGACAATGCTGAATTGGGGTGTACTGGAGTTAGAGACTCTAAAAGGAGAGGTACTACCACTGGTCAATATATCAAGGCTCAAGGCCTATCATCAGCACAACTAAAGATTTTTGGATCTCTTGGCACTTGTAAAATTTGTCGAGGTTGTATATAGCCTTCTCATATCATTTTTGCTCAAGTTTTAGTAGTTTTTATCCATTTTCATGCTTGTTGCATGAGTTTTTTTGTGCAACTTAGAAGCCATTTTTCAGCCCTTTGAATAAACAAAATTCTAGGAAATTTTGGGAATTTTTAAAGCATTTTTAAAATTTGTTTTTTAGAACTTTTATCTTTTCTCAATGTCATTTTTCTTAAAAATATGAAGGAAATAAGGAAGATTTCTGTAGTTATGAGGGCGATAAGTAGCCTAGATATTTAAGAATTATTTAGAGAATTTTTTCTGATTTTTTTGGATTTTTTTTTTTTGGATTTTAATTGTATTTTTTATGTAATTTTTAAAAAACAAAGCCCCCCTTGGAGTTTCTTTATTTGAATAAAATAAACAGCCCCCTCACCCCCTTAAATTTCACCAAAAAAAAAGATCTCTCTCTCTCTCTCTCTCTCTCTCTCTCTCTCTCTCTCTCTCTCTCTCTCTCTCTCTCTCTCTCTCTCTCTCTCTCTCTCTCTCTCTCTCTCTCTCTCTCTCTCTCTCTCTCTCTCTCTCTCTCTCTCTCTCTCTCTCTCTCTCTCTCTCTCTCTCTCTCTCTCTCTCTCTCTCTCTCTCTCTCTCTCTCTCTCTCTCTCTCCCTCCCTCCCTCCCTCCCTCCTCCCCCCCTGCCCCCTAGCCCCCCCGAAAGTGGACCCCCTCACCTCCCCCCCGAAAGTGGACCCTGTTCCCCCCCAATGAATTTTTATTTTTTATTTTTTATTTTATTTTTATTTATTTTAATTATTTATTTATTTATTTTTATTGTATTTTATTTTTATTTCTTCTTTCCCCACCCCCCACGAATTTTTATTTTTTTATTTCTTATTTTTTATTTTTTATATTATTTATTTTACTTATTTATTTATTTATTTTTATTTTATTTTATTTTTCAAGCTTTGCCCAACCCCATGTGCGTTAAAAAAAAAAACACACATACACACACACACACACACACACACACACACATATATATATATATATATATATATATATATATATATATATATATATATGTATGTATATATATATAATCATTATAAATACTTAAAATATATATACATATACACACACACATATATATATATATATATATATATATATATATATATATATATGTATGTATATGTATATGTATATGTATATGTATATGTATATGTATATGTATATGTATATGTATATGTATATGTATATGTATGTATTTATATATATATATATATATATATATATATATATATATATATATATATATATATATATATATATATATATATATATATATATATATATATATATATATATATATATGTATGTATGTATATATATATATATAATCATTATAAATACTTAAAATATATATATTTTTTATTTTTATAGTCCAATGCTTTTGGCTTTAGATTGCACCTCAGATGGCCATTTGTTTCAAACATGGAGTCATTTTCATGTCTTTTGGCACCTCAAGACCCATTTTTTGAATTAGGTTTTCCAAAATTCTAGCATTTGTTTGACTTTTAGTCAAAATCCACATTTTTCTAGCACATTTCTCACATGTTTCGCATTATGCACATGGTCCACATGGTCTATTCTCACCTTATTTCACCATATGATTCACATTTTTCCATATGCACCCTCTATAGCTTTAGTGTTTTATCATTTCGACCCTATCTAGAGCCCATAATCCTACTCGCTCACCCTCCTTTTACCCTTATACACAGCCCCATCGTTACCCCTCCATGCCCTATCAATCTCAGCCCCCTCAGCCCTCCCTTCCCCCTCCTTCCTACCCTCCATTCGCCATCCTTTGCTTTTTTGTGCAAAATTTCCACTTTTGGTTCTTCTCTCGCGTTTGTTCTCTACTGCTCCTTGTGGACTTGGGAGTTTCTCAAGTGTCCTTTTGAAGATTTTGTAGCACAAGAATCATGGTGTCATCTTTGCTCCACATTTTGGTTGTAGCTCTCTCGGACAGAGATCCCATTAGGTGGTGGGCAATTGTTGAGCCCATAAAACCCAAATTGGTCAGACTCAACCATAGTCAAAGTCAAAGGTTCAAAGTTAAAGTGGTCAAAGTCAACATATTCAAGGTCAAAGCCAACATTGGAAAAGTGAAAGCATTCAAAGTTTGGGTGCCAAGGTGCACAGGTAGTGCACAAGTAATTGTTTGCAAAGGTTATATTTGCAGATAGTTGGATGCAAGTTGTAGGTTATAGAGTGTGTTTCTATAATTCTCTAAGGTTCAAAGTTTTTTAAAGTGTTTGGAAGGTTTAGGTGAGCCCTCTCTTAGTACACATTTGAAGAATTAAAAGGCAAAAGGTGAAGGTATATGAAGCGGCAACATACACAAAAGTGAAAGTATGGCCCCCCATTCAAAATTTTTGTTTTATTCTAAAGTCACCAGAGGACAAAATAGAGATTCGTTGACTGTCCACTTTTGGAGACAATCTTGGGACATCAAATTGAGCACCAAGATACTCTAGCAGTTAAGAGCGTACGTAAACGGACACTCAATTCAAGGCAAGGCATTATTCTTGGTGAGACTAAGCAAGGTGAGCATAGTCTACACTAAGAGAAGAGCAAGCGACATACACAGGGAGTGTGCGACGTAGAGAAGTGAAGTGCAAGGTGTGCAAGAAGAGTGACTTAGAAGTGTGGAGAGAAGTGCTAAGCCATGCAACCAAAGGTCACAAGGTCCCATTGAAGCTGTGTGCGCATCGATAGAAGGTGTGCATCCCTCCCTCTATTGAAGCTTGAGTGCAAGGTGTGCACAAGTGCAAGCTCTTGGAAAAGGTGGAGGTCTGGTGTAGAGAGGTCAGTGGCAACAATAACCTTGGGTATTTTGTAACTTTGTTGATTGTACACTCTTTGGGATTTCACACAGAGAGCATTTGGATTGTATTGTACATCACCTTTGTACTTTTCTCCTTATAATGAATCTACAGAAGCTTCCCGTGTGTGTATCTTTCTTCTTATCTTTCTCCCTTCTGCTACAAACACTCAAATCCATTCCTGCACAAGAATCCCCCAACAATAGTAAATCCCAAGTACCATTCTTGTGAATAGAATCCAACTCACTCTTCATGGCATGCTCCTAGTTGACATGATCCTCTATCTGCATAGCCTCTTTGTAGCAAGAAGGCTCACCAGCATCTGTTAGCATAACAAAATCTAAACCTGGAACATATCTATCAGGTGGATGTGAGACACATGCACAGCATCTTAATGCTTGTTGAACAAGAGCTTTTGTAGATTGATCTGATCAGACATTCTCTTGAATGTTTTCATGTGTAGCATTTTTATGCATGCTAACTGGAGGACTAGTATCCTCAAACATCACTCTTCTCACTTCAACCTCTTTAATGGGTTGTTTATGCATCTTAGACTCATTTGAATTACATAATGACTTTTGATCACTGACTGTGGTTCAGGATCTCATAAGCGATATCCCAATTGTCCTTCTCGACCATATCCAAGAAAAATGCATTTCTTTGACTTATGGTCCAACTTTTGTTTGAGACTCTTGGGTATATGAACATATGCTTCACACCCTAAAAATCAAAGAGGATCATAACATGGTGGTTTCACTGTCCATAACTCTTGTGCCACTTTCAAACCTTTGGCAGTACTAAGTGAAAGGTTAATCACATGAACTGTAGTCAATACTGCTTCTGCCCAAAAGCCTTGTGAGAGGTTTGCATAATGCAACATACAAATTACTTTATCTTGAATAGTTCTATTCAACCTTTTAGCTACACCATTCTATACTAGGGTATAAGGAACTATTAACTCTCTATGAATCCCTCTAGACTGAGAGAAAAGGCTCAATTCAAGTGAGGTATACTGGCCCCCATTATCTAAACATAAAGCCTTAATTTTAGTTCCTTTTTCAGTCTGAACTGAAGCAAGCCATTTTTTGAAAGTAGGGAATACATCATCCTTCAATTTGATAGGATATACCCAAACTTTCCTAGTAGCATCATCTATGAAAGTGACAAAGTAAAGAGAACCACCTAAGGACCAGTGGGCATAGGATTGCACACATCTGTGTGAATGATATCTAAAGGCCGAATTGAAGAGTCAATGTGCATTCTATGCACATTTCTAGTTTGCTTTCCATATTGACAATGCTCACAAAATGAAAAATCAGAGAAAGATAACACAAGTGAGTAGCTTGAACGCGAAAGATTTTCCATTCCACTATGAGATATATGGACCAAACGACCATGTCAAATACAAGTCATAGGTTTTTCAGTAATAGCTAACAAGTTTTCTTTATTTGATACAAATAAAAGATAAAGTGAGCTAACTTTGCTTCAATTTGCAATAACCATATTGCCCTTTGATATATGAAAGGTCTGAGCATAGAAGACCACCTTGTAACCAAGGTCATCAAGTTGACCAATTGACATCAAATTGCATGATAACTGAGGTACATGAAATACATTATGCATAGCAAATTTTGAACCATCAATGAACTTCACAACCATATCTCCAATCCCCCTGACGTCACACTAGTAAGAATCACCAAGTCTCATGATGCCAAGAGACTTTGCTGCATAATTAGAGAACCATTCTCTGTGTGGTGTCACATGGAAAGAAGCACCGGAATCTAGCAGCCACAATGCCCATCAACATTTTTTCCTTTACCTTTAGCATTCTTTAATGCATAACAGTCTTTCTTTATGTGTCCTTTCTTATGACAATAATGGTATTCGATATCCATCTTTCTTGATTTACTTCTACTCTTATTCCATTGATCATTATTTTCCTTGTTCTTCCTCCTGTCATGTTGCTGATTCTTTCCTTGGTAAGAATCGCAAACAGTATATGCATCTCGACTCTGAGTACCAACCATAGAGTTCCTACAAATATCCTCACTCAAGAGTGCTCCACATATGTCATCATAGACGAGCTTACCATAAGATGCACTATTGCTAATAGTTGTGCAAAATGTATCCCATGATGATGGCAAGGTACATAACAACAATACTGCTTTCATTTCATGATCCATATCCATTTTCTCAGTCTTTAACTAGGAAAATATAGCATCAAACTCATTTAGATGAGCAGCAACACTATCTGTGTCCTTCATAGAAAGGTCATATAATTTTCTCATCATATACACGTTATTTGATGCCGTCTCTTTTTCATATGTATTACATAACTTCTTCCAAAGCTCCTCTACACTTTCACAGTCTAATATTGTAAAGTAAACATTATCTGCCAGGCACAAGTGAATAGTAGACCTAGCCATTTCATCTAACTCATCCCAATCATCTTCATCCATGTCAGCAAGCTTCTTTGAAATTCCATTTACTAACCTCCATTGCCTCCTTTGAATCATCACATCTTTAATATGATTCCTCCATAGAGCAAAGTTTGTGCCATCAAATTTTCAAATCTCAAAATGGTCTTTGCCCTGCAAGTTATAGCTCCTCCTCAGAACACTAGCACTAGACCCTGATCCTCCAAATGTGCATGAGATATCTGATGCCATGATGGTAGAGAACTTAGTAGAATGATAATGGAGCTAGAATAGTTCAAACACCAATGAATAAGTGTATCAAGGAGTAAATTGACCACTATATGGTTGACTAAACCAAAAATTTGAAAAATTTTGTCAAAGTATCCTCTACAAAAAGAGCATATGATGAGTGTCAAAATATAATAAAACTACAAGTACTGACATGTTTACTTGCATAGTGAATCACTCACTCCATTGCATATAAGCAGTTACCGACACCTACGTCACCTACAACACCTACGTTACCTGACATGTTTACTTGCATATAGTGAATCTCCTATGGCGAGCCTAGGTAAGTCTTCCACCTACGTCACTAAAGAGACCTCGCCATCTGGGTGTCTCCCAATTAAGAAAACCTCACCACCACCCTCATTATCAAATGTAAGAGGATTTATGCAAAAAACATAATCGTTATATCAATGACCACATGGGCGTACATAAGCGGTATCCACAGAGGTGTACATGGTGTGTGTGTGTGCTCAATGGATGCACTAAAATGACACTAAAAGGCTGAATGCAGAGCCCAAAAAAACTAGCCAACAACACTTGCAAGTGTCTCTCAACTCCGGTGTTTTAGGCTCAAAAGCGTGCATAAATTTGGAGCGGGTACTCCTGCCAAAACTGAAAAACTTTCAAGAAACCTATACTTTTACGAGTGTGGCTGAAAAAATAGCACCAAAGGTTGATATTTGTTGTCGAAGAAGTACAAAGAACGCTCTTCTTGATGTTCTTGGACCTATATGAAGAGAACTATGTGTGAAAGTACTCCAAAATGGCTCCAAAAGACACCCCAAAAATGCTTCAAAAATAGGCTTTGAAAGCAAAGAAAGAAGCTTTGGGGGACCAAAACATGTTGAAGGTAATGTTAACCTTATTCTTTCCCCTTCTTCAAACACCACAAGAGCGTAGCTTAGTGGCAAGAGATTGCCACGATTAAGCGAGCTCCAGGGGAACAGTACTAGGATGGGTGACCTCCTAGGAAGTATCACGAACCTCTATTTGCCTTGATCATGCAACCAATGGCACCAACGGTGACTTTGGTGACTCGGATGACAAGGTATTCCAAGGTCTATGCCTTGATCGCCACCTTAGTTGTAAGCCTTGGAGAAAGCATTGGGTGGGTGGGTGCATGCTCGCTTCGCTCGCACAAAAGGAAAAAATCTTTTGCATTAAAATGCTTTGATACTGTTGAAGTATTTCAATGGGGATGCACCACCGTGCGCTCTCCTTCTTGAGAGCTCCATGACGACATTCTCGGAGTAGAAAAACAAGTTCCTGGGGATGCACATGGTACTTCAATAGAGGCTACAGAATACCCAGAAGAACACACTACATAAGGACCACAAAGATAGATTCCTTAGATCTCACAAATGCGGTCAAACTTACAGTCTGTGACTCACCAGGCCACTATATGTTTTATTATAGAACATATACAAAGAAAGTGTCTAGTGGCCATTTGGCCCTTCACATGGACACTAACGATAATAGAATATAGGTGAATCCCACCATAGAGATGAAAACATGTCCTTTTAAGTTAGAACATGAAGCTCGGGGGTATGCCTAAAGTTTCTTATATAGCTTTATTTTTTAGGACGAAATTTCTTTCATGTATGTATATATATATGTGTGTATATATATGTCTATGTATTCATGTGTTTTATATATATACATGTGTTAGTATGCACATATGTGTGTTTCATGTGTATGTATATATATATATATGCATATGTATGATATTTGTATGCATGTGTCAGTATGCACACATGTATGTATGCATGTGCATTTGTGTGATATATGCAAAGTGTGTTTGTAATTGTGTATCCATGTATATGTATATATGTGTGCATGTGGGCATGTATGTGTGATGTGTATGTATCTAAAGATGTGTTTTATAAATATGTATGTGTATATACATTATCTGTATATATCTTTATATGTATTATGGTACTCCTTTTGAGTAGCTATATAGAGAGGCATACATCTGGGAGGAGAGACACCTCTCTAGTAGGTGATGGGAGGAGTAAATGCAATATGTATATATACTTCAACCATATGGCGAACACACACGGGTATGAAAATTAGAAAAAGTACTTATACATGACTGCTAAGTCAGATAAGGTTTCTTGACTGTACTTTTTTTTAAGGCTCAAGTTGATTTACTGTATTCTATGTGTTATTTATATAGATACATGCATAAACATAACAAATAAAAGCAATGCATACCATGCATTATCACGACGATGTGCCATAAGTACCTCCATCTCTTTCAAACACCATTTATGCAACCCACCTGTCTCCAATGAACTAAGTACGTACTTTTTATCTCTCTCATCAAACTCAATACAAAACAAAAGAAATCATACACACACACACACACACACACACATATATATATATATATATATATATATATATATATATATATATATATATATATACACACACACACATATATATATATATATATGTGTGTGTGTGTGTGTTTGCATATATATATATATATATATATATATATATATATATATATATATATATATATATATATATATATATATATATATATATATATATATATATATATATATATATATATATGTGTGTGTGTGTGTGTGTGTGTATGTATGTGTATACATATGTTTATGTGTGTGTATGCATGTGTTTGTATGTGTGTGTAAGGGTATGTATGTAAGGTGTGTTTGTGTGTGTATATGTGCATATGTGTGTATGTATGTGCATGTGAGTGTATGTGTGTGTATATATGCATGTGTGTGTATATGCATCTGTATGTATGCATGTGTGTTTGTATGCATATGCACGTGTATGCATATGTGTGTATGTATGCATGTGAGTGTATGTATGCATGTGAGTGTATGTGTGTGTATGTGTGTGTGTGTGTCTATGTGTGTATATGTATGTGTAAGTATTATGTGTATATGTGTATGTGTGTGTATGTTCTTGTGTTTATGTATGTGTAGATATGCATGTGTGTGTATGAATGCATGTGAGTATGTATGCACATGTGTGTATATATACAGATGTGTGTATGTATATGTCTATGTTTGTATATGTACATGCGTGTTGTGTGTATATGTGTGTGTATATGCATGTGTATGCATAAGTTTGTATAAGTGCATATGCATCTTTTTGAATGGCTATGTGTATGCATTTGTTTGTATGGGTGTGTATGCATGTGTTTGTATAGTGCATTTGTGTTTGTATATGTGCATATGTGTAAATGTATGTGTGTATGTATATGTGTGTATGAATGTATGTGTGTATACATGTGTCTATGTATGTATGCATATGCATGTGCATGCATGTGTGTGTATGTACGCATGTATGTGTATGTACGCATGTGAGTGTATGTGTGTGTGTGTGTCTATCTGTGTGTAGGTATATGTTCACGTATCTATATGTGTAGGTGTGTGTATCCATATGTGTGAATTTATGTATGTGTGTATATGTGTGCATGTATGTATGTGTGTGTATACATATGTATGTATGTATGTGCATGTGTGCATGCATGTCTATGTATGCATGCATGTGTGTGTATGCATGCATGTGTGTGTATCTATACATGAGAGAATATGAGTGTATGTATGCATGTGCGTGTATGTGTGTGTGTGTCTATGTGTGGGTATGTATGTGTAAGTATCTATATGTTTATGTGTTTATATATATATATATATATATATATATATATATATATATATATATATATATATATATATATATATATATATATATATATATATATATATATATATATATATATATATATATATGCATGTCTATGTGTGTATGTATGTGTAAGTATCTATATGTGCATGTGCATGTGCATGTGTGTGCCTATATGTGTGTACTTATGTGTAAGTATCTATATGTGTATGTGTGTATATGTATGTCATGTGAGTATGTACATATGTATGTATGTATGCACACATGTGTGTATGCATATGTGTGTGTATTTTCATGTGTGTGTATACATGTGTCTATGTATGTATGCATATGCATGTGTATACATATGCATGTGTATGCATATGTGTGTATGTATGCATGTGAGTGTATGTGTATGTGTCTATGTGTGTGTATGTATATGTGCAAGTATCTATATGTATATGTGTAAGTGTATATGATATGTGGAAGTATCTATATGTGTATGTGTGCATTTGTAAGTGTGTGTGTATATGCATATCATATGTGTGTGCATTTGTGTATGTGTGTGTATGTGTGTATGTATTTGTGTATATATGTGTGTATGTGCATGTATGCATATGTGTGTATGTATGTGCATGTGTGTGTATGCATGTGTCTATGTATGTATGCATACACATGTATGCATGTGTGTGTATATGTGTGTTGATGTATATGTGCAAGTATCTATATGTGTATGTTTATGTGTATATGTCCGTGTATGTATGATTTTTTGTGTATATGTGTATATGTATGTGTGTGTATATGTGTGCATGTATGTGTATGCATATGTGTGTATGTATGTGCATGTATGTGTATGCATATGTGTGTATGTATGTACATGTACGTTTGCTCGTTCAATCGCTCCTTTGCTTGTTCACTCTCATTTACTCTTCTTCGCTCTCTTTTGCTCATTCGGTTGCTCCTTCACTCATTCTCTCTCTCTCTCTCTCTCTCTCTCTCTCTCTCTCTCTCTCTCTCTCTCTCTCTCTCTCTCTCTCTCTCTCTCTCTCTCTCTCTCTCTCTCTCTCTCTCTCTCTCTCTCTCTCTCTCTCTCTCTCTCTCTCTCTCTCTCTCTCTCTCTCTCTCTCTCTCTCTCCCTCTCACTAGATCCCGACACGAATGTGTCAAGAGAAATCATATTTTTTTTCAAATTCATAGATCATTTCTTATGCGACACTATAGCATCACATCAAGTTTGTAATCGTCACTAAAAGCATCACTAAACATCAATGCTCATAGCGCATCAACTATGCATGTCGCTTATGCAACACTGTTCATCACTTATTCGACGTGATCAATTTATTTTTTTCCTCTTTTGGAGTGTCAAGTATGTGAGTATATGTATATGTGTATGTGGGTGTGTATGTATGTGTATGCATGTGTGTATGTATGTATGTATGTATGTATGTATGTATGTATGTATGTATGTATGTATGTATGTATGTATGTATGTATGTATGTATGTATGTATGTATGTATGTATGTATGGATGTATGTATGTATGCATATGCATGTGCATTGTGTATGCATATGCATGTGCATTGTGTATGCATATGCATGTGCATTGTGTATGCATATGCATGTGCATTGTGTATGCATATGCATGTGCATTGTGTATGCATATGCATGTGCATTGTGTATGCATATGTATGTATGTGTGCATATGTGTATGTGTATGTGTGTGTCTCTATGTGTGTGTATGTATATGTGTATGTCGCTATGTGTGTGTATATATACATGGGTTTATGTATATGTGTGTGTGTGTGTATGTATACATGTATGTATGTGCGTATGCATATGTATGTATAGTGTATGTATGTGTGTTGTATGTGCATGTGTGTATGTATGCATGCATGTATGTATGTATATGAATGCATATGACTATGTATGCACATTTGTGTATGTATGCTCATGTGTGTGTTTGTATATGCTTGTGTATGTATGTGTGAGTGTTTATACGTATGTGTGTGTATGCATGTGTTTGTATGTGTGTGTATGCATGTTTTTGTAAAGTGTGTCTGTATGTGTATATTTTCATATTTGTGTATGTATGTGTGTGTATGCGTGTGTATGCATGTGTGTGTATGCATATGTGTGTATGTATGTGCATGTGAGTGTATGTGTCTCTATGAATGCATCCGTGTGTATGTGCATGTGTATGTATGCATGTGTGTATGTATGTATGCATATGCATGTGTATGCATATGTGTGTATGTATGCATATGAGTGTATGTATGCATGTGAGTGTATGTGTGTGTGTGTCTATGTGTGTATATGTATGTGAAAGTATCTGCATGTGTATGTGTATGTGTGTGTATGCATATGTGTGTGTATGTGCTTGTGCTTATGTATGTATAAATATGCATGTGTGTGTAGGAATGCATGTGAGTATGTATGCACATGTGTGTATGTATACATGTGTGTGTATGTATGTGTGCATGTCTGTTTTGTGTATACATGTGTATACGCATGTGTATGCATAAGTTTGTATGTGTGTGTATGCATCTATTTGTATGGGTGTGTGTATGCATGTGGTTTTATAGTGTGTTTGTGTGTGTATATGTGCATATGTGTGTATGTATGTGTGTGTATGCATATGTGTGTGTATGTGTATGTGTGTGTATACATGTGTCTATGTATGCATGCATATGCAAGTGCATGCATGTGTGTGTATGTATGCATGTGAGTGTATGTGTGTGTGTATCTATCTGTGTATAGGTATATGTGCAAGTAACTATATGTGTATGTGTGTGTATGCATGTGTGAAATGCATGTCTATCTATGTATGTATCCATGTGTGTATATGTATGCATGTGAGTGTATGTGTGTGGATATGTGCAGATGTGTGTGTATGCATGTGTGTATGTATGTATGCATATCCATGAGTACGCATGTGTGTATGTATGCATGTGTGTATGTGTGTGTGTGTGTCTATGTGTGTGTATGTATGTGTAAGTATTTGTATGTTTATGTGTGTGTGTGTATATATATATATATATATATATATATATATATATATATATATATATATATATATATATATATATATATATATATATATATATATGTGTGTGTGTGTGTGTGTGTGTGTGTGTGTGTGTGTGTGTGTATATATATATATATATATATATATATGCATGTCTATGTGTGTGTATGTATGTGTAAGTATCTATATGTGTATGTGTATTTTTGTGTATGTATGTATGCATGTAAGTCTATATATGCATGTGAGTGTATATTTGTGTCTATGTGTGTGTATGTATGTGTAAGTACTTGCATGTGTATGTGTATATGTGTATGTGTATATGCATATGTGTGTATGTGCTTGTGTTTATTTATATATACATATGCATGTGTGTATGTATGTATACCTATGTATGTGTGTGTACGAATGCATGTGAGTATGCATGCACATGTTTGTATGTATGCACATGTTTGTATGTATGCACATGTGTGTGTATGCATATATGTGTGTATGTTCATGTGTGTGTATACATGTGTCTATGTATGTATGGATATGCATGTCTTTGCAGATGCATGTGTATGTGTATGCATGTGTATGCAGATGCATGTGTGCATATGCATGTGCATGCATATGTGTGCATGTATGCATGTGAGTGTATGTGTGTGTGTCTATGTGTGTGTATATATATGTGCAAGTATCTATATGTATATGTGTATGTGTATATGTGTATATGTGCAAGTATCTATATGTGTATGTGTGTGCATGCATATGTGTGCATTTGTAAATGTGTGTATATGCATATCATATATGTGTGCATTTGTGTATGTGTGTAAATGTGTGTATGTATGTGTGTGTATATATGTGTATATGTGTATATATGTGCATGTGTGTGTATGCATGTGTCTATGTATGTATGCGTACACATGTGTATGCGTGTGTGTGTATATGTGTGTTTATGTATATGTGCAAGTATCTATGTGTGTAAGTGTATGTGTATATGTCTATGTGTGTGTATGATTTTGTGTGTATATGTGTATATGTATGTGTGTCTATATGTGTGCATGTGTGTGTATCCATATGTGTGTATGTATGTGCATCTATGTGTATGCATGTGTATGTATGCATATGTGTATCGATATCTACCCTTGTATGAGTAGCATAGATAAAGCTAACAACCAATATTTGGTACTCTTTAATGTCTTCAATTTTCTCACCTTCATAAACACTAAGCTTATGATTCATCTCCAAAGGTGTACGTGCAGGTTTAGCATTCTCCATCTTGAACTTTGAAAGTAGATCTTGAATGTATCTCCTCTGATTTAAATACATCCCTTGATCTATTTATATGACATGCATATCTAAGAAGAATGTGAGCTCACCTAAATCATTGATTTTGAATTCCTCTTGCATATGTCTTTTCATTCTTTGTATGCCTTTCAAGTCATCTCTTGTGACAATTATGTCATCTACATATATGCACAAATAGATGACTTCATCATGATCCTTGTTGATGAACAAAGAAGCATCTACATTGCTTGATCTAAAACCTTGGTCTTGAAGATAGGTTACTAATCTAAAGCTCCAAGCTCTAGGAGCATGTTTCAATCCATATAATGCCTTTCAGAGTTAGCATACATAAGATGTGTAACTAGGGTTTTTAAATCTAGGAGGTTATGACATGTATACCTCTTCACTTATCCAACCACTGAGAAATACATTCTTCACATCTAATTGAAGTAGTCTCCAATTTCTTGAAGTAGCCACACTTAGCAATGTCTCGATTGTAGCCATCTTGGTCTCTTTTATATCTTCATCATTTTAGTGATTTTGCATAACTCATATATATTTGTACACTCTCATTTGATGCACTTTAAATTGGTATAGTTAGAGTAAAACGTGTATATTGTCTAGCTATAAACTTTCATTATTTTTTAATTAGCCAATCTCGAGATATGAAGTGATGAAGTTGACTATGTCTGCAAATCATCTTCTTCCTAAAATGTAGGGATGACCCCCCCAGAGTTGCTAAACTCATTGTTTAATATATAGTGCCTCTAAATTCATGAAATAAATTATGTTAGTTAGGTATACCCATGAATTAGATGTGTGTAAAAGCTCTTTGGTCAATTCATACAAGTGTTTGAGCTCTACATAAAATAGTGGGCACTTACCTTCACAAAATAGAAAGTTTCCTCATATTTCTAGTACATGCAAGTTATTTGTTTTGATGAAAACTTTTGAAAGTAATGTTCCAAAGTATCTAGTGGTTTAAAATGCACTATTATGAAGCCAACAAAGTCTATTAAGCATCCATGGAGTCAACTTGGCGGGTGTAGAGTAGCTTTTGTGCAACACCGGCTCATCTCTAGACCAACCTGAACCATCTCCTCACAGTGGTATCAAAGCAACAACAAATCAACATGGGAGATGGATTTCCTTCATTCATAGATAAATTAGATCAAGCTAGTTACTCAGCTTGGTCACTTAGAATTGAAGAATATCTTCAAGGGAGAAACCTCTATGGTTACATTTCTAGAGATGAGATGATGTTGATCCTTAGAAGCAAAGGACAACCAACTCAAGAAGAACAAGAGAGGCTAATCACATGGTGGTTAAATGATGCTCTAGCCAGGTCATACATTCTTAACTCAATCTTTGAATTTTTACTTCCACACATCAAGAATTGCAAGACTTCACAAGGGACTTGGAATGCTTTTGAAGCATTCTTTTCATCAAGTACCAAAGCTAGAAAGAATCAACTTTGGATGGAGTTTACCACACTCAAGAAGATGCCCAAGAAAAATGTGACTGCTTTTGTCACCAACATGAATGACCTAGCGGATCAACTTGGAAGCATTGAAGAGTAGATGGTAAGGCACGTGATCAATGGAATAAAGGTAGATGACAAATGGGAAGCTTTCAGCACAACCATGGACCTATACATGGATATGCAAGTTCCTAATTTCAATACTCGCATGGGTCAATTGTTCACACATGAGGCAAAGCTTATGAAGAATGGAGACAGCTCAAAAGGTGATCAATCCTCTGCCCTATATATAGATAAGAACAAGAGTAAGCATGGTAAAGCAAAAGTAAAAAATCTAATAATGAAG
The DNA here is from genome assembly GCA_020310875.1 of Ceratopteris richardii. Lineage (NCBI taxonomy): Eukaryota > Viridiplantae > Streptophyta > Polypodiopsida > Polypodiales > Pteridaceae > Ceratopteris > Ceratopteris richardii. The sequence goes on along the minus strand of CM035422.1, from coordinate 2,346,978 downwards.
ATAGTACCTCTCATGCAATCTTTGCAGGTAGAGGTAGAGGTTCAAGAGAAAGAGGCAGAGGAGGAAGACAAGTCAGGGGGAGATCTATGGGCTCTTCTCCATGTTCAATATGTGGATAAATTAACCACATTAATGAGAATGGTTTCATGAACCATAGAAACCAAAGAAGAAGACGCTACAATAGAGATGGATATGGAAGCTCAAGAGGTAGATCCAACAACAACAATAGTTACAACAACAACTCATACAACAACAATAATTACCAAGTAGGATACAGAGCAAGAAGAGACTACAACTATGCAAATGATCAAACTCAAGAGAGCTCATTACTTCTGATGAATATGACCATGAAGAAAGGTAAAGTAGATGAACATGTATTCTATATAGACTCAAGTTGCTCAAATCATGTAGCAGAGAATGTTGATCTACTCTCAAACTTGGAGGATCTAAGGAATAGACATGAAGTCCAAACAGGAGATGACACAAGGCATCCAGTGGACAAGATAGGAAATGTAAAGACTTGAAATAGTAATATGAACCTATTGAGAAAGGTATTTTATGTGACTACCATAACCAAAAATCTCATTTGTTGGTCTGATTGTTGAGAAAGGATAACAGGTTAGATTCACAAAGAATGGAGCATTTGGTGAGGATTCACATCAAGGATTCAAGAGGATAGCAAGAGGAGAAAAAGTCACGTAGACTATTTACATGTGAGCTCCAAGATACTAGGAACAATGTTGGTAGTCAGACATTATTAGAATTGGAGATTTGGAACAAGAGGTTAGCTCATATATGTGAAAGGGCTCTGAGGCAAATCAGTAGGGATCAAATGTACTTGACTTGACATCAGAATTGATGTATTCAATGTTGGTAGTCAGACATTATCAGAATTGGAGATTTGGAACAAGAGGTTAGCTCATATATGTGAAAGGGCTCTGAGGCAAATCAGTAGGGATCAAATGTACTTGACTTGACAACTATCTCCAAGAAACACATGATTTAAAAATGTAGTGCTTATCAATTTCGCAAGTCTCATAGACAACCATTCACCAAGAAGGGATATATTCATGGAGACCTATTGGAGCTAGTCCATACAGATGTATGGGGTCCAAGCAAGGAGTCTTCAATATCTGGATCCAGGTACTATGTGTCTTTCATTGATGATTGTAGTAGATGGACAATACTATACTTCATGAATCATAAAGATGAAGTGTTCTATTGTTTCAAGAAATATCTGGCACTTGTTGAAATCAAACAGGAAAGACTGTGAAGAGGTTAAGGTCAGATGGTGTTGTGAAAGATGGATGGACACTCCAAGAAATGAGTAGGTATTGCTAATCCCTACTTTGTACTAGCCCTCTTTGACTTCAGAGTTGTGTTGTAGGCCCCTTAGCTTTCCAATGACACTAAATAAGTGCCTATGTACTTTGGAAATGATGCAAGTAATGTTTTATACAAAACATGCTACTTCCACATTCAAAGATCAATGAAAACCTTCTATCTTTGTTCACACACATGCTGCTTGTTAAGCTTAATGCTTCTAGAGTTCAGTAGGAATTAGAAAGATTCCTTTTGGAGATATCAAAGTAGCTTAATAAGCTAATGGTTCCAAGTGGAATCATTTAAAATGATTGACTATACACAAAGCAATCAATTTAGCAAGTAAAGCATTACCCCTGATTTTTTAGGACTTCTATAGAGTTTGACCAGTGAGTACTTCTACGCACTTTTCTCTCACTTCACTGCATGGATTGTCTTCAAAACTTGTCAGCATGTAGAGGACATAGAGCTGATTCGAACAAGCTATCGAACATTGCAAATGGTGGAGTATTGACTCCGATATGAGTAACAGAAAATGACTATTCTAAGTGAAAATAATAGAGAGATGAACATATATAACGAATGATCTATTGTATTATGAAACAATGTTGTAGATGATCATTGGCATGCTAATCAATGCCCAATGATAAATAGAGGTGTAGGCTATGATGCCTCACTCCTTTGCAATGTGATCAACAAAAACTCGGGATTTGAGTGATCTCTACCGCGAGTCTTTTACATTCATCGTTTATAGATGTTCCATTCAAAATTTGAATTTGAATTCAACTTTGGCTCTCACTAAAAAGTTATCCCCTAATCTAGGAGATATTCTCTCCAAATGAAGTTGTAGCATTTCCTTCTAACTAACTCCACGAGTTTAATGGTAGTTAGAGATGTTCCTCCAAGTCAAGTAGACTTTTACAAATGGTAAAAGGTAAAGAATCCATAGCAATGGTTCTCATGGGACTTCAACCATTCCACATAGGATCTTATCATGCCTTGCCAAGTGTGTAGGCTTGGTACTTGCACCAACAGCTCCCCCTCAAGCCAAAAATCTTGGGTTGGTCTTCTTCTTCACTCCTCTTGAATGCCTTGCAATCCAATCATAGCTTTAAACCTGCAAAGTTTAGTACCATCAAGTGCTTTGGTCAATAAGTCTGCACATTGCATATTGGTTGATACATATGTCAACTGAATTTCTTTGCTCAATAGCTTTTCTCTCACATAATGATAGTGGATCTCTATATGCTTGGTCCTAGCATGGTAAATAGGACTTGCTGCAAGATGTAATGAGCTTGTATTATCTCCAAACATTATTGGAGATTTAGTATGCAATCCCAAATTTGTATATAGCAATCTGATCTGTATGGCCTCTTGAGTAGCATTGGCCAATCCTCTATATTCTGCCTCTGTTGAAGATAAAGCAACAGTAGGTTGCTTTTTTGAGGACCATGATATAGGTTTGTCACCTACAAAAGATAGATATCATGAGGTACTCCTTTTATCATCTTTGCAACCTACCCAATCTGCATCTGAGTATATCTTGATGTCTAAATCTAAAGTATAAGGAAAGTATAAGCCTTAATTTTGAGTGCCCTTAAGGTACTTCAAAATCCTCTTGGAAGCTTCCAAATGAGGTGCCCTAGGTTTTTGCATAAATTGGCTTAAAACACTTACTCCATTAGCAATTTCAATCCTTGCCAATGTAGCATAGTTCAAGCTTCCTACTATGCTTTGGTATCCTGTAATATTTTCAAGTACATCACCTTCATGAGCACCTAATTTTTGGTTTACCTCCATTGGAGTGCTTGCTACCTTGGCATCCTGCAAATGAATTTTTTTTAATATGTCCTATACATACTTTCCTTGAGTAATATAAATTCCCGAGTTAGTATAGACTAACTCAAGTCCAAGAAAATACTTTAGTGATCCTAGATCACTGATTTTAAACTCCTACATCATTTGATTCTTAATCTGCTTGATGCCATTAGCATCATTACTTGTAAGTATGATATCATCTACATACACACATAGATATATCATCTTTGAATTACTTCTCTTAACAAATAGAGAAGTATCTGCTTTACTCATGATGAATCCTTGATCCTAAAGATATGTAGTCAATCTATGGTTCCATTCCGTAGGTGCGTGCTTCAATCCATATAGAGCTTTGTTCAGTTTACACACGTGATTTAGCTTGATTGGGTCCTCATAGCCAGGAGGTTGAGACATGTACATCTTCTCTGAAATCCATCCATTGAGAAATGCATTTTTTACATCCAATTGGTACATGTTCCAATTCTTTGATGCACCCACACTTACCAATACCCTGATGGTTGGCATTTTGGCCACAAGTGAGAAGGTTTCTTCATAATCAACTCCTTGGGTTTGTGCAAAACCCTTAGCCACAAGTCTAGCCTTGAAGCTGCTTATTGGTCCATTAGAATTTCTTTTGATCTTATAGATCCATCTAGAACCAATTACCTTCATAGACTCCTTCTTTGGCACTAGTTCCCAAGTATCATTCTCCTTGAGTGCTTCAATTTCCTCATCCATATCTTCCTTCCATTCTGCCTTCATCTTTACCTCTTCATGTGATGATGGCTCTTCAAGTGACAAGTCTTTTGCAAGATTAACAGAATGTTTAGTAACTAAAGATATGTCATACCCATATCTAATTGGCTTCTTACTTGCTTGGTTGGATGATTCAGGTATATCCTCCAATTACTTCATTTTGACTTTGCCTTTGGACTTGCATGCCTTGAGTTCCTTTAGGTTGATGATGTCCTCATCATCGCAGTTGATGTCTTCAGTTTGAGTTGGCTCCTCCTTGGTGAGGCTTTGAAATTCCTCTTCCAAGTCATAAGATAGCTTTATTTTCACTACAACAAATTGATGGTATACCGAGGTTTTTACCGAGGAAAATGAACGCGGCTTAATTTTCCACAACGCCGGTGTAAAGGTCGGTGTGCGCGTCGGTACCAAAGCGTCGGTATAAGCGTCCGTATATGCGTCGGTAATACCGATGCCAATACCGAGGCTTTTGCTGGAGATACCATCGCCTATACCGTCGCATGCTGGGTGTACTGACGGTTATTCGGATGACACTACTGGGAGTACCGTCGTGTATACCGACGACCATACCTGCAAAATTTTTTTTGGGCAGAGTGTTTTGTCTTTTGCTACAGCAACATTACCATGATGTTGCTTAACAAAAGACAATACACTCTGCCCAAAAAAAACCGAGTACATGTGATGTGTACTCTAATGACAACCGAAATATGATTTCATGAAACAGAGTATTATTGGACACAAAAGAGATAATCAGAATAAAATATGAACCATGTACAAAAGAAGTTATATATTTCAATAATGAAGCATGTACAAGAGTGTGGCAAACCACTGTCATATATGACGCTTTTACAAAATGTGGCAAAGCAATGTATTGCCATATGAAAATCAAATACAAAATATTGGTCTTCCACTGCCATACACATGCAAAGAACGTTCCATATCAACAGTCCTACAACAAAGAACATTAATGGAATGAGATAAATTCACATGAAAATTACAAAAAACAAGTAAAAACCAAGTTTATAAATTAATTACCTCTGTATATTTCTATACACATGTGTATATACATGTATATATGTATTATATGTGTATGTGTATGTGTGTATATATGTTATGTAGGTGTTAAAACCCTAAAACCCTAATCCAAATGACCTAGACCTAAAACATGTATATATATATATATATATATATATATATATATATATATATATGCATGTGTATATAAATGTGTATCTCTATATATATGTGCATATAGATAGGTGTATAAGTATGTGTGTTTATGTATTGTATATATATCCACTCTATTTAAAAAGAAAAAAGTTAAACCTATTTTTATATATTTAATCATATATATTTCATTTATTTATTTAAGATACTAGTTCTTATCATATTTTATTATCTATATATTTTATATATATATATTATTTATATATTCAGATTTTTTCCTTACTGAATTCTATTTTTATATATTTAATTATAAATATTTAATTAATTTTTTTAAAACACTAGTTCTTTTTATATTTATTTATCTATATAATTATCCTATTTTATATATATATCTATTTATATATTCAGATTTTTTCATTACATAATCGTATTTTTATATATTTAATTTTATATATTCAATTAAATTATTTAAGACACTAGTTCTTTTTATATTTATTTATGTATATATATATATATATATATATATATATATATATATATATATATATATATATATATATATATATATATATATATATATATATATATATATATATATATATCTTATTTTATATATTTATTTATTTATATATTCAGATTTTCTTCTTACGTAATCCTATTTTAATATATTTAATTTTATATATTTAATTATATATATTTAATTAAAACCCTAATCTTAAAATTCTAGATCTAAAATATGAATATTTTTGTATGCATGTGTATCTACATGTATATATGTATTATATGTGTATGTGTATGTGTGTATATATGTTATGTAGGTGTTAGAACCCTAAAACCCTAATTTTAAAGATTTAGACTTAAATCTGAAATACTAAAACCTAAATACTTAACCACCAATAAAAATCTAAACCCCGAATCCTAAAACCCTAATCATATTTTAAATATATATTTATTTATATATTCAGATTTTTTTTCCTTATTTTTCTCTATATTTTTCCTTAATATAAATATAATTGAGTTATATATATGTCTAAACCCTAAAACCCTAATCTTAAATATCTAGACTTAAAATATGTATATTTCTGTATACGTGTATATACATGTATATATGTATTATATGTGTATGTGTATGTGTATGTATGCATATATGTTATGTAGATGTTAAAACCCTAAAACCCTAATCTTAAAGATTTAAATCTAAAATATGTATATTTTTGTATGCATGTGTATCTACATGTATGTATGTATTATATGTATACGTGTGTTTGTGTATATATGTTATCTACATATTAAAACCCTAAAACCCTAATCAGAAAGACTTAGACTTAAATCTGAAATACTAAAACCTAAATACTTAAACACCTATCAAAATCTAAACCCCTAATCCTAAAACCTCATATTTTATATATATATTTATTTATGTATTCAGATTTTTTTTCTTATTTTTCCCTATATTTTTTCTTGATATAACTATAATTGAGTGATATGTATGCCTAAACCCTAAAGCCCTAATCTTAAATATCTAGACCTAAAATATGTATATTTCTGTATACATGTGTATATACATGTATATATATATATCTTATTTTATATATATATTTATTTATATATTCAGATTTTTCTCTTACGTAATCCTATTTTTATATATTTAATTTTATATATGTAATTATATATATTTAATTAAAACCCTAATCTTGAAATTCTAGATCTAAAATATGTATATTTTTGTATGCATGTGTATCTACATGTATATATGTATTATATGTGTATGTGTATGTGTGTATATATGTTATGTAGGTGTTAAAACCCTAAAACCCTAATTTTAAAGATTTAGACTTAAATCTGAAATACTAAAACCTAAATACTTAACCACCAATAAAAATCTAAACCCCTAATCCTAAAACCCTAATCATATTTTATATATATATTCATTTATATATTCAGATTTTTTTTCTTATTTTTCTCTATATTTTTCCTTAATATAAATATAATTGAGTTATATGTATGTCTAAACCCTAAAACCCTAATCTTAAAGATCTAGACCTAAAATATGTATATTTCTGTATACATGTGTATATACATGTATATATGTATTATATGTGTATGTGTATGTGTGCATATATGTTATGTAGGTGTTAAAAGCCTAAAACCCTAATCTTAAAGATTTAAATCTAAAATATGTATATTTTTGTATGCATGTGTATCTACATGTATGTATGTATTATATGTATATGTGTGTTTGTTTATATATGTTATCTACGTATTAAAACCCTAAAACCCTAATCAGAAAGACTTAGACTTAAATATGAAATACTAAAACCTAAATACTTAAACACCTATCAAAATCTAAACCCTTAATCCTAAAACCCTAATCATATTTTATATATATATTTATTTATGTATTCATATTTTTTTTCTTATTTTTCTCTATATTTTTTCTTAATATAACTATAATTGAGTGATATGTATGCCTAAACCCTAAAACCCTAATCTTAAATATCTAGACCTAAAATATGTATATTTCTGTATACATGTGTATATACATGTATATATATATCTTATAATATATATATATATATTTATATATTTAGATTTTTTTCTTACGTAATCCTATTTTTATATATTTAATTTTATATATTTAATTATATATATTTAATTAAAACCCTAATCTTAAAATTCTAGATCTAAAATATGTATATTTTTGTATGCATGTGTATCTACATGTATATATGTATTATATGTGTATGTGTATATGTGTATATATGTTATGTAGGTGTTAAAACCCTAAAACCCTAATTTTAAAGATTTAGACTTAAACCTGAAATACTAAAACCTAAATACTTAACCACCAATAAAAATCTAAACCCCAAATCCTAAAACCCTAATCATATTTTATATATATATTCATTTATATATTCAGATTTTTTTCCTTATTTTTCTCTATATTTTTCCTTAATATAATTATAATTGAGTTATATGTATGTCTAAACCCTAAAACCCTAATTTTAAAGATCTAGACCTAAAATATGTATATTTCTGTATACATGTGTATATACATGTATATATGTATTATATGTGTATGTGTATGTGTGCATATATGTTATGTAGGTGTTAAAACCCTAAAACCCTAATCTTAAAGATTTAAATCTAAAATATGTATATTTTTGTATGCATGTGTATCTACATGTATGTATGTATTATATGTATATGTGTATTTGTGTATATATGTTATCTATGTATTAAAACCCTAAAACCCTAATCAGAAAGACTTAGACTTAAATCTGAAATACTAAAACCTAAATACTTAAACACCTATCAAAATCTAAACCCCTAATCCTAAAACCCTAATCATATTATATATATATATTTATTTATGTATTCAGATTTTTTTCTTATTTTTCTCTATATTTTTTCTTACTATAAATATAATTGAGAGATATGTATGCCTAAACCCTAAAACCCTAATCTTAAATATCTAGGCCTAAAATATGTATATTTCTGTATACATGTATATATACATGTATATATACATGTATATATATATATTATATGTGTATGTGTATGTATGTGTAGATAGCGTAAAAACCCTAATCCTATTTTTATATATTTGATGTAAAAAAGAACTTCAAAATAAAAATAGGATTATATGTGTGTATGTAAGCATGTGTGTATATATGTGTGTGAATGTATGCATGTGTACATGTGTGCGTGTGTATGTATGCATGTGTATACATGTGTGTGTATGTGTATGTGTGTGTATGTAGGCATGTGTGTGTACGTGTGTATGTATGCATGCATGTGTGTGTATGTGTATGCATGTGTATACATGTGTGTGTATGTGTATGTGTGTGTGTGTATACATGCATGTGTGTATATGTGTGTATGTATACATGCATGTGTGTATATGTGTGTGTGTGAATGTATATGTGTGTATATATGTATGTGTGTATATGTGTGTGTGTATGTGTATGTATGCATATGTGTATATATGTGTGTGTATGTATGTGTGTATGCATGTGTGTGTATGTATGCATGTGTGTATATGTGTATATGTGTGTATGCATGCATGTGTGTATATGTGTGTGTATGTATGCATGCATGTATGTATATGTGTGTATATATGTGTATGTATGTGTGTATATGTGTGTGTATGTGTATGTATGCATATGTGTATATATGTGTGTGTATGTATGTGTGTATGCATGTGTGTGTATGTATGCATGTGTGTAAATTTATATGTGTGTGTATGCATGCATGTGTGTATATGTGTGTGTGTATGTAAGCATGCATGTGTGTATAGGTGTGTGTATGTAAGCATGCATGTGTGTATGTATGCATGTGTGTACATGTATGTGTGTCTGTATGCATGTGTGTACATGTATGTGTGTATGTATGCATGTGTGTACATGTATCTCTCTCTCTCTCTCTCTCTCTCTCTCTCTCTCTCTCTCTCTCTCTCTCTCTCTCTCTCTCTCTCTCTCTCTCTCTCTCTCTCTCTCTCTCTCTCTCTCTCTCTCTCTCTCTCTCTCTCTCTCTCTCTCTCTCTCTCTCTCTCTCTCTCTCTCTCTCTCTCTCTCTCTCTCTCTCTCTCTCTCTCTCTCTCTCTCTCTCTCTCCTTCTCTCTCTATCAATAAAGAATAAAAAAATCACTTACAAGTATGCCCCTCTTTTGGATCGTTATCGTCAAAGCGTAATGTATGTCGTCTATCATCCAATTCCGAACAATCGACGCCAAAGAACTTCTGCAAAATCAAAGAAAAGAGAAATTATAAAACCTAAAGCATAGAGAAACACAAATGCTAACAGTACGCGTAGCACTTACCAAGATGTGAGATCTAAGCCGAGAGAGTGTGTGTGTGTGTAGAGAGAGAGATCTGTGTGTGTGTGTGTGCACAAGACAATGCAGGTTCGGTTCGCGTGCGCAAGTTCGACAGAAGACCAACAATATTCAAACACGCGCAAAAATGTGAAGTTTTGCTCTCGAGTTTGAGGTATGTTTAAAACTCGCCGCCGGTATGGGCGCCAGTATGGGGTGTCGGTATATGCGCCAGTAGTTCCTAGTAAATTACCAACACATATACCGATGCTCATACCTGCGCCTATACCGATGCTCATACCGACGCCTATACCAACGGTTGCGGGCCACACCAACGATCTGTTTAAAACGGTCATATCGACGGTCACTTGACCGTCGGTATCTCTAAGCGACATTTTTCGAGGCCCAAACCGACGCCGACTGTGACCGTCGGTATATGCAGCGTCGGTATGCCCCTCATATGTTGTAGTGTTTCTTGCATTCACTTTGAAACCAAGAATCATTCTCATCAAAGACAACATCTCTATTGACCATAAATCCTTTGTTGGAAGGATTGTAAAACCTATATCCTTTCTTATTCAAGTCATATCCTATGAAGATGCACTTCTCTGCCTTAGGGTCTAGCTTACCTCTTATTTGAGATGGTATATGCACATAAGCAACACATCCAAAGATCGTGCAATGATCAAGTGAAGGTATTCTACCATGCCATGCTTCATATGGGGTTATCCCATCAAGAGATTTTGATGGCAACCTATTAACAAGATAAGTGGCAGTAGATACACTCTCTTCCCATAAGTAATTAGGTATTTTTTTCTCATTTAACATTGACCTAAATGTTTCAACAATTAGTCTATTTCTCCTCTCTACCACCCCATTTTGCTCAGGGATATACCTTGTGGTAATTTCTCTTTTGATTCCTCTATCCTACAAGAATGCATCAAATCATTTGAGAGTTACTCACCTCCTCCATCTGACCTTAGTCTCTTCAGACTTCTTCATGTTTGGTTCTCAACAAGTGCAAGATACTTTTTAAAGCAGTTGAATACTTCATCTTTGTGCTTCATAAAATATAAGATAGTCCACCTACTGAAATCATCAATGAAAGATACATAATACCTTGATCCAAAAATTGAGCAATCCTTACTTGGTCCCCATACATCTGTATGGACAAGCTCTAGGTAATCCTCATGCATGTAGCCTTTCTTTGAGAAGGGTAACCTGTGAGATTTTCCAAACTGACAAGCACCACATTTATAGATCATGTGTTGCTTGGATACATTAGGTATCTCAAGCACACATTGATCTCTACATATTTGCTTTAAATTTCTCTCACCAATATGCCCTAATCTCTTGTCCCAAATTTCAAGCTATGATAGTGTTTGATCTTTGTAGCTATAAAGTGCAATATTCCTTGTATCTTCAAAGGTGAATAATCTACATGTCTTTTCTCCTTTGGCAATTCTCTTGAATCCATGTTGGGGATCCTCCACAAATGCTCCATATTTGTTGAACCTGACTTGCAAACCCTTTTCCACAATCTGTCCAACACTCGTCAAATTTTTGGTAATTGTAGGTACATATAGAACCCTGCTCAACAGATTTCTATTTCCATTAGAGGTCTTAACATTTCCTATCTTAATCACTAAGTGTTTGGTGTCATCACTTGTTTGATGTTTACTCTTAGGTTCGTCAAGATCAGAGCAAAGAGCTACATTGCCTACCACATGCTTTGAGCATCCTGAGTCAATGTAGAAGAGATGTTCATCATTTATACCTAGTTATGAAGGCATGTTCCTAATCAGAAGAGAATCATCTTGCTCCTCTGTATAGTTGTTGTAATCTTTCCTTGATTTGTAGCCTCCTTGGTAGTTGTTATTGTAGTTGTTATTGTATTTGTTATTGTAGTTGATATTGTATCCTTGATGATGTTTGAATCTTCCTCTTGATTGTGTATATCCACCTCTTTGGAAACCTCTACCTCTGTGATTCTTGAAGTTCCTGTAACACTCATCTGTAGTATGGTTTGACAAACCACAAATATTACAAGGTGAGGAGTTATAAGGTCTCCCCCTACCTTGGTTACCTCCTCTGCCCCTACCTCTTGAGTTTCTACCTCTCCTTGAAAAGTTTTCTTGAGAGGTTGTTCCTTCATCCTCAGCCTTCTTGTTTTTTCCTTTCTCTTTAGACTTGCCTTTATCTGTGTATAGGGCAGAAGATCTATTACCTCTTGATGAATCTCCATGCTTGTTGAGCTTGGTTGCATGGGTAAAGATCTGCCCCATGAGTGTGGTAAGATCTGGAATCTGCATGTCCATGTACAAGTCCATTGTAGTTGGGAAGCTCTCCCATTTGTCATCTGCCTCAATGTCATTGATCATTTGTCTCACAATTTGCTCTTCAATCTCTTCTCCTATGCTTGCCAATTGGTCAGCCACATCTTTGACTATGGTCACATACTTTGAGATGCCTTGCTTGGGTTGCTTCCTTGGAGTGGTAAACTCAATCCACAATTGGTTCTTCCTAGCCCTTGTGTTGGAAGAAAAATATGATGGCAATGTCTCCCAAGTCTCTTGGGATGTCTTACAGTTCCTAATGTGTGGAAGACGAAAATCAGAGATTAAGTTAAGTAAGTATGACCTTGCCAATGTTGGAAAACAATATCCTATTGATCCAATATTCTCCAAGAAGAACAGAATGTGTAGCTTTCCTTATTGGTCCTCAGTACAACAAAAGCGCTTAGCAACTTGGCTAAGTCATCGTCCTTCCAAAAGCGGGCGTCGTCGATCAGGTATAATAGCATGTGTATAAGTCTTGTGCACTCCCATGTACAAGAAAGGGCGCTGGACGCGTGGAAAGGTCATATCACTCTCAATGCAGCAACCAGGGTTCAAGTCCCCCGATAGGTAGCGCTGAACGCGAAGATTATTTTAAAGTTTTAAACTATACCCGATGCGTTTTAGTTTGAACAGCCGATGGAGATCCAATTCCCGAACGTAGATTTTTGCGATATGATTTATTCACTACGATCGCTAAGCTAATGCTTTTGGAGAAGCTTTTGGAGGACAATCAAACACTATATAACAAGTGCTTGGGCTCACTTCTATTCATCCTTCACCTAGTATTCAACACAAGCTTGGAGCTTGGACCTCAATAGAGGTGGTGTTTCTTCTAGCACATGGGGCAGCCATGGCGCTAACTTGAAGCATGTTGAGGAGCAGCTATGGAGTTCTTCTTAATGATTCTTCTTAGAGAAGATGAAGGGTGTGCTCACACTCTAGCTCATGGAGAGGAGGTTATCTCTTGTTCATGGCAAGAAGACTTGGCCATTAGCAGCTTGATGGTGAGGATCGGCCATCTACATGGTGTATTTGAAGATTATCTTCTACAGGAAGATATTAAGTTGAAGATTGTCTTCTACAAGAAGATGTCGGGCGACTTCAAAGACATATTTGAAGATTGTCTTCTACAGGAAGATATCAGGTTGAAGATTGTCTTCTACAAGAAGATGTCGGGCTACTTCAAAGACATTGGATGGTGTTTAACATAAGATTTGCATCTTATGTTAAGTATTCAGGTACATATTCTCTTTATGCACACAGGTACTACTTGAATTTTATGGAGGCCGTGGCGTTCATATCAGGAGGAGTCCTATTCGGCATAGCTACAAGAGAAACAGTACGTATATGCTTTATGCATATTTTGATGAGGTGTTTCAGAAGGTGTGTTCACATGAGTTTGAGGATTTCCTGCAGCAAACTTGTTAGCATTCTATGCTACTTTATAAGTATGCGATCTTTTCACGCACGTATCTGACTTAGGGTCTTCCATAGCCTAAGTTCAGATGAGGGTTTGTTGACTATCAGTTTCACACTGATCCTTCCTCTTTCAGTCACTCATATTCACTCTTCTATAACCTATAAGGTCACACATCTCATGTATATTTAGATTACTACCCATACATCTAAATATGTTTGTTACATTGTACATTCACTCATTCATCTATTTCTCATCACATAGAGTGGTTGAGAGTTTTGCTCCCACATTGTACATTGAACATTGGTATATATGATACTATGAGTAAGCGATGGCTTACGTAACATCTTACACGTCGTCTATTCTTTCTATATCTTTATCTCATCATCTGTATAGTTGTGGTATGTTCATGTTTTCTCAATATTGAAGAATGCTCGAATTAATGTTGTATATACTGGACCTATGGAACTATGGACCTGTGACCTGAGCGTAAGGGCCTACTTCACTTCCAACATTTGGCATCAGAGCACTAAGGTTTCGGTTTCAGAACTTTAGATCTTTGGCATCAAATGCATTAAGGCTCATTCATAATCCCAGGTTCCTAGACTTCGAGATTTACAACATATGATTTAAAAGCATCTTCTAACATTTGACATACACACTTAGACTAGATGAGTAGAGATTTGAGAATTAGACACTTCAATTACATGTGTATTCATCAATGTGGAGTATGAAGTTGATGATCTATTAGCAGCCAATTATTTTTGGAAGAGTATGCAAATACTTTGGGCAAAAGTATTGTTTGAAGACCCAGACTTGATGAAGAGAAGACTACTTCAAATTCAAGGAACAACAATGGTTTAGAGAAGATGAAGAAATCATATCGACATCAAATCACAGGTATCAGTTTCTACTATCATATTATCATTTGCAGGTCATGTCTTAGAAGAGCAGTTATGAAGAGATTTGAAGAAATTCAAGGAATGCTTTTATACACTTTCATCATTTGAAAGTTAAAGGCTACATCAAAACAAGTATCTAGAGGTTTTTCTAGAGAGTTTTGAGAGATCTCTTTCATGGCAAAAAGTTCATCTAAGAAGACAAATGTAAAGATGGGATGAGTTTTATGTTCAGCCAATTTTCTGTTGCAAGTTGGTTGAATATCCAGGTACAAATGTATCTAGAGAAGGTAACTCTAGAAGGGTAATTCATCATTCAGACAAAAGATTGGTGAATTTAGTCGTTTTAGACATTTGAAGTAGAGGTTTTTTCAGAGATATGAGGAGATGGTAAAACATGTTTCTATATTCACTTCCATTTATATACCATGTTTGTTTTGTCTCTTACTCTTAGTACTAGAGAGAGAGAAAAAGTTCACTTGAAGAGGTCAAGAGTGTTTGCTACTTCAAGATGAAAAGAACAAAAGGTATGGAAGAGAAGTTTGAAGATGTTGACATCATCATCAGGTGGAAGAAAGATGCAAAAGAAGAAAGTCCATCATTTCCAAAAGAAAAGTAAGGCTTCCTTTTATCATATATTTTCCATATACTTTTCCTATTTTATCCTCTACATCCAAAGACAAGTCTACGAGAACATCTTATTTAAAGAAGAAGCAGTTTCTTGTTTTGCATTACACTTGGTCATGATTTAGTAGATTTGACAGAGAATTGCATTGAGAGAAACAAAAGCACTCATATGTGTATGAGTTATGTTGAAGCTTTTAAGCGGGCAGCTTATATGTTCCCTCAAAGAATTCTTGGAGTGTCAATACAGAGCTACTTGGTAAATGCCTAGTTGCAGAGAAGTATATTTCTTCTTTATCTAACTCTTGAGGTAAAAGAGTTTTGTAGCATATGTTGAAGACTTGGGTTGAGGTTTTATGTTTGGAAAAGGTTACCTCATATTCAGTATTTTCAGAAAACTTCAGAAAATTTAATCTTGTTGATGTACGAGTCAAGTTGGAGAATCTACTTTCTATGATTGTCTAGACTTTTGGATACATGTTTGTATTCAAAAAGGTGTTCCATTAGATCCTATCACTTGATTAAGAAGTGGAGTTAGCCAAAAGAAAGTCAAGCAGGTACTATCACATTTCACCCGGGTAAAATATGAAAGTTATGAAGTATCAACTTGCAACTTTTGGAGTTCTCAAGGTGAGAAGTTTGTCCACTTATATTTCAAGTAGGAGTTACAGATTCTTGAAGGATTTGTTTGTAGAAAAGTTTTACAACTTTTTGAGAAGCATGGACACTTGGAGACATTCAGGTAATAAATCAAACATTCAATCATGAAGGTTTGATGAGAGCAGATTCTACAGAGGAGAGATCATTGATCTTGAATAGATCTTGAAGATCTTGAGTATTTATGATTCAGTTGTCTATCCTTTGTTTGTGAAGATTCTTAACATTGGAGGAAGTAAGTTAAAGATTCAAGTTCTATCAAATTTGTGTTGGAGAAAGAAGAAGATACTTGTTATGATACAGAAGGTTATGAATCCTAAAATGCTTTCAGCAAGGTTTTGTTATGTTAGGATCAGCTAACCTTATTCTACAATTTGGAAAGTTGAGGAATGACATGGAAAGCTATTGGCATGTGTGCAGTGCTAATAAAAAGGATTCATAGATTTTGTTTCAGATACAGGTATTGATCACTGAACATCAGATTTATGAAGGAAGACGTTCCAGATTTCATAAAGTCTGATATATTTGAAGAATACTGGATACTAGAGTTAAATCATCTAGGGGGTGATGAAACATGAAGACTTATTTTTCAGCCATATGTGAAAGAAGTAGATTCATACTTATAGGTATTCCTAGATATAGGAATTCCTATATTTCCTTTGTCAGGTTCTCTTTATGTTCCAGCTTTGAAAGAAGAACGAAGAAAAAGAATGTTTGGAGAAAGTTCCTGTTAGGATGTTCCTGTTCAGGAGAAGGTTCCAGAGTTCTATTGAAGAGAAGCTTGATATTTCAGAAAGGTATATTTCAAAAGTGCGCACATATATGTTTATACCAAGTTCTGAAGGAAAGAGGTATGAAGGATTGAAAGGATAAAGACATGATGACATCATAGATTTTTGGACTCATATTTCAGTTGATTTCAATTGAGTTGAGTTGATTTGACTTGAGTACAGTCAGAGATGAACCAGCACTATTCATAATACACTAAGTTGTGAGTTGTTAGTCACAGGCTCAACGATTCAGTTCCTGATTTTGTTTAGTGTATTTACATAACGCAGCAGAAGTACGTTGAGAAACCTTTTTGGAAGGTAAATGCAAATATGTGGATCCTATTGTATGTTTTCAGGTTTTTGAAGACAGGAGATAGCAAGTTCGGAGACAGTTCATGCTATATTAGTTGTCAAGCAGTGATTGCTTGATGAGATCACTATTGGATATCTAGTTTGCATATTTTCTCAAGTATTATGGTTCATATTCAGCAAGTTCAGATTTTTTGAAGGAAAGTCATATTCAGTTTTGAAGAAGACTTGTTCTGAAGTATGGGAGTACAGGCTATTTGAAGCTTGCGGTAATTTGCAGATTATAAAGTTTGCAGATTCGGTTCAAATTGTACCAATATGACATTGCAGGGGGGATTGTTGGAAAACAATATCCTATTGATCCAATATTCTCCAGGAAGAACAGAATGTGTAGCTTTCCTTATTGGTCCTTAGTACAACAAAAGCGCTTAGCAACTTCGCTAAGTCATCGTCCTTCCAAAAGCGGGCGTCATCGATCAGGTATGATAGCATGTGTATAAGTCTTGTGCACTTCCATGTACAAGAAATGGCGCCGGGCATATGGATAGGTCATATCACTCCCAATGCAGCAACCAGGGTTCAAGTCCCCTGATCGGCAGTGCTGAACGCGAAGATTATTTTAAAGTTTTAAACTATACCCGATGCGTTTTAGTTTGAAAAGCCGACGGAGATTCAATTCTCGAACGTAGATTTTTGCGATATGATTTATTCACTACGATCGCTAAGATAATGCTTTTGGAGAAGCTTTTGGAGGACAATCAAACACTATATAACAAGTGCTTGGGCTCACTTCTATTCATCCTTCACCTAGTATTCAACACAAGCTTGGAGCTTGGACCTCAATAGAGGTGGTGTTTCTTCTAGCACATGGGGCAGCCATGGTGCTAACTTGAAGCATGTTGAGGAGCAGCTATGGAGTTCTTCTTAATGATTCTTCTTGGAGAAGATGAAGGGTGTGCTCACACTCTAGCTCATGGAGAGGAGGTTATCTCTTGTTCATGGCAAGAAGACTTGATCATTAGCAGCTTGATGGTGAGGATCGGCCATCTACATGGTGTATTTGAAGATTATCTTCTACAGGAAGATATTAGGTTGAAGATTGTCTTCTACAAGAAGATGTCGGGCTACTTCAAAGACATATTTGAAGATTGTCTTCTACAGGAAGATATCAGGTTGAAGATTGTCTTCTACAAGAAGATGTCGGGCTACTTCAAAGACATTGATGGTGTTTAACATAAGATTTGCATCTTATGTTAAGTATTCAGGTACATATTCTCTTTATGCACATAGGTACTACTTGAATTTTATGGAGGCCGTGGCGTTCATATCAGGAGGAGTCCTATTCGGCATAGGTACAAGAGAAATAGTACGTATATGCTTTATGCATATTTTGATGAGGTGTTTGAGAAGGTGTGTTCACATGAGTTTGAGGATTTCCTGCAGCAAACTTGTTAGCATTCTATGCTACTTTATAAGTATGTGATCTTTTCATGCACGTATTTGACTTAGGGTCTTCCATAGCCTAAGTTCAGATGAGGGTTTATTGACTATCAGTTTCACACTGATCCTTCCTCTTTCAGTCACTCATATTCACTCTTCTATAACCGATAAGGTCACACATCTCATGTATATTCAGATTACTACCCATACATCTGAATATGTTTGTTAAATTGTACATTCACTCATTCATCTATTTCTCATCACATAGAGTGGTTGAGAGTTTTGCTCCCACATTGTACATTGAACATTGGAATATATGATACTATGAGTAAGCGATGGCTTACGTAACAACTTACACGTCGTCTATTCTTTCTCTATCTTTATCTCATCATCTGTATGATTAAGTTGTGGTGTGTTCATGTTTTCTCAATATTGACGAATGCTCGAATTAATGTTGTATATATTGGACCTATGGAACTATGGACCTGTGACCTAAGCCTAAGGGCCTACTTCACTTCCAACATTTGGCATCAGAGCACTAAGGTTTTGGTTTCAGAACTTTAGATCTTTGGCATCAAATGCATTAAGGCTCATTCATAATCCCAGGTTCCTAGACTTCGAGATTTACAACATATGATTTAAAAGCATCTTCTAACATTTGACATACACACTTAAACTAGATGAGTAGAGATTTGAGAATTAGACACTTCAGTTACATGTGTATTCATCAATGTGGAGTATGAAGTTGATGATCTATTAGCAGCCAAATATTTTTGGAAGAGTATGCAAATACTTTACAAAAGTATTGTTTGAAGACCCAGACTTGATGAAGAGAAGACTACTTCAAATTCAAGGAAGAACAATGGTTTAGAGAAGATGAAGAAATCATATCGACATCAAATCACAGGTATCAGTTTCTACTATCATATTATCATTTGCAGGTCATGTCTTAGAAGAGCAGTTATGAAGAGATTTGAAGAAATTCAAGGAATGCTTTTATACTCTTTCATCATTTGAAAGTTAAAGGCTACATCAAAACAGGTATCTAGAGGTTTTTCTAGAGAGTTTTGAGAGATCTCTTTCATGGCAAGAAAGTTCATCTAAGAAGACAAATGTAAAGATGGGATGAGTTTTATGTTCAGCCAATTTTCTGTTGCAAGTTGGTTGAATATGCAGGTACAAATGTATCTAGAGAAGGTAACTCTAGAAGGGTAATTCATCATTCATACAAAATATTGGTGAATTTAGTCGTTTCAGACATTTGAAGCAGAGGTTTTTCAGAGATATGAGGAGATGGTAAAACATGTTTCTATATTCACTTCCATTTATATACCATGTTTGTTTTGTCTCTTACTCTTAGTACTAGAGAAAGAGAAAAAGTTCACTTGAAGAGGTCAAGAGTGTTTGCTACTTCAAGATGAAAGGAACAAAAGGTATGGAAGAGAAGTTTGAAGATGTTGACATCATCATCAGGTGGAAGAAAGATGCAGAAGAAGAAAGTCCATCATTTCCAAAAGAAAAGTAAGGCTTCCTTTTCTCATATATTTTCCATATACTTTATTGGTTTTATCCTCTACATCCAAAGACAAGTCTACGAGAACATCTTATTTAAAGAAGAAGCAGTTTCTTGTTTTGCATTACACTTGGTCATGATTTAGTAGATTTGACAGAGAATTGCATTGAGAGAAACAAAAGTGTTGGTGCAAACAAGCCTTAACACTTGGCTTTGATTTGTGCCTTGAAGACTCAACATAAGGCTTGGACAATTGGAACTTTGGAAGGATAAAGTTTGAACCCTTGAAGGATACATTTGAACCATAGAAACCTATGCTTATGGTTATTACCATTTATCTCATGTAAAAAGTCTCTATGACTTTACCACTCATGTAATCACACCTACTAGACTAGAGTCGTGGAAAAAATAGATGAATCAGTTGAGAGAATATCTCCCTAAGTTTAGTGGAGAGAATCAAGGGAACTTTAATTTGAATTCAAATTCAAATTCACTCAAAAACTCCTATAAAAGTCAATGTAAAAGTCGCGGGTCTAGTTACACTCTTCCCGAGGCTAATCCAAGCAAATTTGTGAGTGTGTGAGAGCTACTACCTAGCCTACACCTCTGAGTACCATTGGGCATCACTCTACATGCCAATGGGAATGTACATTTGATAGTATCAATACATATACTCATAGTTCTTTACTCTGTGTTTTTTCTGAGTGACTACCTCCAAGTCTGTCAACTTCAACAGAGCATATCGCAAGATCTACTGAACCAACTTTGATGCTCAAGGGCTCATTGGAACCAGCTCAAAGCATTCTACAACACTACAAAATTTCAAGTCATTCTATTCAGCCAATTGGGAGAAATCGCTGTCGAAGTGATCACTGGTATATTTCTATGTTGTTCCTAAAAAGTCGGGGATGTCCCTGATTTTGCTAAACATCATGCTCAGTGTATAGTTTGTTATTTGGAGTGATTTAACTTGCTAATGGTAGCTTGTTAAGTTAATTTAATACTCCCAGAAGGAATTGAACCAATTGCAAGTGTGCTGGACACACTAAGCTTAGGACTGAGCAGGTATCAATACAGGAATAGAAAGTTTTTGGAGTAGTGAAGGTTCAAAATCATCTGTTTTGATTTGGTCATTACTCAATCATTTTGTAAAGCACATATATAGTTTCTTGGTGTCATTTGGAAGCTCAAGGAGTCTCCTAACCATATCTGAAGAGAAAAGAGGGCAGCTGTGAAGCAGGTCTAGCAGCACCAACTTGATCTTCTGATTGTACCCAGCCATCACATCCAACAGTGGTATCAGAGCTTTCAAGGTAATCATGGGTGATGGTTTCCCTTCCTTCATTGACAAATTGGATAGGAATAACTACCAGGCATGGTCATTAAGAATGAAGACTTATCTACAAGGGAGAAGCTTGTATGGATACATATCAGGAGATGAGGAGTTGCCCTCATTCAAAACCAGAGGCCTACCTACAAAGGATGAGCATGAGAGACTAAATCAATGGTGTGCTAAAGATGCTTTGGCAAGGTCATACCTTCTAAACTCTATCTCTGATTTCCTTCTACCTCATGTTAGGAACTGTAAGACTTCCCAAGAGACTTGGGAAACCTTGTCAACATATTTTTCATCAAGCACAAGAGCCAGAAAGAATCAGCTATGGATTGAGTTTACAACTCTTAGGAAGCAATCAAAACAATGTGTCTCAGATTTTGTCACCAAAGTCAAAGACATTGCAGATCAACTTGCAAGTGTTGGAGAAGAAATTGAAGAAGAGCAGATAGTCAGACAAGTGATTAATGGACTCAAAGCAGATGACAAGTGGGAGAGCTTTACCACTGCAATGGACTTGTACATGGACATCCAAGCACCTGATCTAACAACTTTGATTGGACAACTATTCACACATGAAGCAAAGATCACAAAGAATGGAGAGCAATCAAAAGGTAACAATCCCTCTGCCCTATATACAGATAAGAAGTCTAAAGACAAGGGTAAAAGTAAGAAAGTTGATGAAGAAGGATCCACCTCCCAAGCAAACTATGCAGGGAGAGGTAGATCATCTAGAGGTAGGGGCAGAGGAGGTAAGTCAGGTAGGGGGAGACCCTATAATCAATCTCCATGCAATATTTGTGGCTTGTCTAACCATACTACAGATGAATGCTACAAGAACTACAAGAATCAAAGAGGAAGAGGTCACCCAAGAGGAGGATACTCTCAAGGAAGAGGCAGATTCAATCAATCTCAAGGCTACCATGGTTACAACAATAATTACAACAATAACTACAACAATAGCTACAATCACAATGGCAATTATCAAGGAGGATACAGGAACAGAAAGGATTACAACAATTATGCAGAGGATCAAGATGATTCCTTGTTGATTATGAACATGACATCTAAATCAGGTATCAATGATGATCATTTGTTCTATATTGATTCAGGTTGCTCTAACCATGTAGCTGGGAATGTTGCCTTACTCTCTGATTTGGAAGAACCTAAAGGCAAGCACCAAGTGCAGACAGGTGATGACACTAAACATTCAGTGGTTAAAGTAGGTAATGTCAAAACAAGTGATGGTAATCAGAATTTGCTAAGCAGAGTATTGTATGTTCCAACAATCACCAAGAATCTGATGAGTGTAGGTCAGATTGTTGAAAAAGGTCTACAGGTCAGGTTCACTCAACATGGTGCATATGTGGAGGATCCAAGACATGGATTCAGAAGGATAGCCAAGGGAGAGAAATCAGGTAGACTATTTACCTTTGAACTTGAGGATACTAAGAATATTGCATTGTACAATTACAAGGACCAAACCCTATCAGAATTGGAGATGTGGCACAAGAGATTAGGTCACATTGGAGAAAGGACCATAAAGCAAATGAGTAGGGATCAATTTGTGCTTGGGATACCTAATGTATCCAAGCAACACATGATATACAAATGTGGGGCTTGTCAGTTTGGTAAGTCACACAGATTGCCATATACCAAAAAGGGTTTTATGCATGAAGACTACTTGGAATTGGTGCATACAGATGTGTGGGGACCAAGCAAGGAGCCATCCATATCTGGATCAAGGTACTATGTATCTTTTATAGATGATTATAGCAGATGGACTGTTTTGTACTTCATGAAACATAAAGATGAAGTATTTAATTGCTTCAAAAGGTATCTTGCATTAGTTGAGAATCAAACAGGTAGACATTTGAAGAGGTTAAGGTCTGATGGTGGTGGAGAATACTTCTCCAATGACTTTGAAGACTTCTTGCAGGAAAGAGGCATCAAGAGGGAGATTACCACAAGGTACTCACCTGAACAAAATGGGGTAGCTGAAAGAAGGAATAGACTCATTGTGGAGACAGCTAGGTCTATGCTTAATGAAAAAAAATTACCAAATTATCTTTGGGCAGAGAGTGTATCTACTGCCACATACTTAATCAACAGGTTGCCATCAAAGACACTTGATGGAATGACACCCTATGAGGCTTGGCATGGTAAGAGACCTTCTCTGGATCATTGCAAGATCTTTGGGTGTGTTGCATATGTGCATATTCCCTCACAGGTAAGGGGAAAGCTAGACCCTAAGGCTGAAAAGTGTATCTTTATTGGTTATGATTTGAATCAGAAAGGATACAGGTTCTATAACCCCTCAAACAAAGGCTTCAAGGTAAGCAGAGATGTCATCTTTGATGAAAATGATTCATGGTATGATAATGAGTGCAGGAAAGTTAGCCTACCTTATGATATGGAAGAAGACTTTCCAAAGCTTGTCAGACAAGAACCAACTCAGAATGAGGATACAAGTTCAGATGATGAAGACACCATCAACATTGAAGAATTCAAAGCTTGGAAATCCAAAGGGAAGATGAAGATGAAGCAACTTGAAGACAATCCAGAATCCTCAACTCAAGCTATGAGGAGATCTTCAAGGGAAAAGAAGAAACCTATTAGGTATGGATATGATACTTCACTTGTAACCAAGCACTCTGTATATCTTGCAAAGGATATCTTAAGTGAAGAACCAGGTACATTTGAGGAAGCCATTACTAAACCAGAATGGAAGGAAGCAATGGATGAAGAAATGGAGGCTCTCAAGGAAAGTGATACTTGGGACTTGGTACCCAAGAAGGACTCCATGAAGGTGATAGGATCCAGATGGATCTACAAACTCAAAAGGAACTCAGATGGTACAATAAGCAGGTACAAAGCTAGGTTGGTAGCCAAGGGTTTTGCACAAACCCAAGGCATTGATTATGAGGAGACTTTCTCTCCTGTGGCCAAGATGCCCAGAATTATGGTGAGTGTAGCTGCATCCAAGAATTGGAACATGTACCAATTGGATGTAAAGAATGCATTCTTGAATGGATGGATATCTGAAGAGGTCTACATGTCACAACCACCTGGCTATGAGGATCCCAATAAGGTAAATCATGTTTGCAAATTGAAGAAAGCTCTGTATGGATTGAAGCAGGCACCTAGAGCATGCAATTATAGGTTGACAACCTATCTCTTGGATCAAGGATTTGTGATGAGTAAAGCAGATACTTCATTGTTTATAAAGAAGAACAATTCAGAGGTAATATACTTGTGTGTCTATGTTGATGACATCATTATTACAGGAAATGATGTTCAAGGAATTAGACACATCAAAGGTCAAATGATGAAGGAATTCAAGATCAATGATCTTGGATTATTGAAGTACTTCCTAGGGCTTGAATTGGTCTACACAAATTCAGGTATATTCATTACTCAGAAGAAGTACATTCAGGACATGGTCAAGAAGTTTAATTTGCAGGAAGCTAAAGTCTCAAACATTCCTATGGAGGTCAACCACAAACTCAGTGCACATGAAGGAGAAGAACTCAAGGATATTACAGGTTACCAAAGTTTGGTAGGTAGTCTCAATTATGCTACCTTAACTAGGATTGATATCTCATATGGTGTTAGTGTACTTAGCCAATTTATGCATAAGCCAAGAGTACCACATTTGGAGGCAGCCAAGAAGATAGTAAAGTACCTAAAGGGAACACAAAATCATGGTTTGTATTATCCATATTCATCAGACATTGACATCAAGGTATACTCAGATGCAGATTGGGCAGGTTGCAAGGATGACAGGAGAAGTACATCTGGTTACATATGCTTTGCAGGTGATAAACCAATTTCTTGGTCATCCAAGAAACAACCCACAGTGGCTCTATCATCTACTGAGGCAGAGTACAGAGGGCTAGCCAATGCTACTCAAGAAGCAATATGGTTGAAGTTACTCTATTCAGAATTGGGCCTATACACAAGGCCACCAATCATATTTGGTGATAATACAAGTTCACTCCATCTAGCTGCTAATCCTGTGTATCATGCTAGGACAAAACACATAGAGGTTCATTACCACTATGTGAGGGAGAAATTACTTAGCAAGGAAATCCAGTTATCATATGTGTCCACTAATATTCAATGTGCAGATTTGCTTACAAAAGCTTTGGATGGAAGCAAGCTATGCAGGTTTAAATCCATGATTGGATTGCAGGATATCATTGAAGACTAAAGATGAAGACTCAAGCAAGTGTTTGGCTTGAGGGGGAGCTGTTGGTGCAAACAAGCCTTAACACTTGGCTTTGATTTGTGCCTTGAAGACTCAACATAAGGCTTGGACAATTGGAACTTTGGAAGGATAAAGTTTGAACCCTTGAAGGATACATTTGAACCATAGAAACCTATGCTTATGGTTATTACCATTTATCTCATGTAAAAAGTCTCTATGACTTTACCACTCATGTAATCACACCTACTAGACTAGAGTCGTGGAAAAAATAGATGAATCAGTTGAGAGAATATCTCCCTAAGTTTAGTGGAGAGAATCAAGGGAACTTTAATTTGAATTCAAATTCAAATTCACTCAAAAACTCCTATAAAAGTCAATGTAAAAGTCGCGGGTCTAGTTACACTCTTCCCGAGGCTAATCCAAGCGAATTTGTGAGTGTGTGAGAGCTACTACCTAGCCTACACCTCTGAGTACCATTGGGCATCACTCTACATGCCAATGGGAATGTACATTTGATAGTATCAATACATATACTCATAGTTCTTTACTCTGTGTTTTTTCTGAGTGACTACCTCCAAGTCTGTCAACTTCAACAGAGCATATCTCAAGATCTACTGAACCAAATTTGATGATCAAGGGCTCATTGGAACCAGCTCAAAGCATTCTACAACACTAAAAAATTTCAAGTCATTCTATTCAGCCAATTGGGAGAAATCGCTGTCGAAGTGATCACTAGTATATTTCTGTGTTGTTCCTAAAAAGTCGGGGATGTCCCTGATTTTGCTAAACATCATGCTCAGTGTATAGTTTGTTATTTGGAGTGATTTAACTTGCTAATGGTAGCTTGTTAAGTTAATTTAATACTCCCAGAAGGAATTGAACCAATTGCAAGTGTGCTGGACACACTAAGCTTAGGACTGAGCAGGTATCAATATAGGAATAGAAAGTTTTTGGAGTAGTGAAGGTTCAAAATCATCTGTTTTGATTTGGTCATTACTCAATCATTTTGTAAAGCACATATATAGTTTCTTGGTGTCATTTGGAAGCTCAAGGAGTCTCCTAACCATATCTGAAGAGAAAAGAGGGCAGGTGTGAAGCAGGTCTAGCAGCACCAACTTGATCTTCTGATTGTACCCAGCCATCACATCCAACAAAAAGCACTCATATGTGTATGAGTTATGTTGAAGCTTTTAATCGGGCAGCTTATATGTTCCCTCAAAGAATTCTTGGAGTGTCAATACAGAGCTACTTGGTAAATGCCAAGTTGCAGAGAAGTATATTTCTTCTTTATCTAACTCTTGAGGTAAAAGAGTTTTGTAGCAGATGTTGAAGACTTGGGTTGAGGTTTTATGTTTGGAAAAGGTTACCTCATATTCAGTATTTTCAGGAAACTTCAGAAAATTTAATCTTGTTGATGTACTAGTCAAGTTGGAGAATCTACTTTCTATGATTGTCTAGACTTTTGGATACATGTTTGTATTCAAAAAGGTGTTCCATTAGATCCTATCACTTGATTAAGAAGTGGAGTTAGCCAAAAGAAAGTCAAGCAGGTACTATCACATTTCACCCAGGTAAAATATGAAAGTTATGAAGTATCAACTTGCAGCTTTTGGAGTTCTCAAGGTGAGAAGTTTGTCCACTTATATTTCAAGTAGGAGTTACAGATTCTTGAAGGATTTGTTTGCAGAAAATTTTTACAACTTTTTGAGAAGCATGGACACTTGGAGACATTCAGGTAATAAATCAAAGATTCAATCATGAAGGTGTGATGAGAGCAGATTCTACAGAGGAGAGAGATCATTGATCTTGAATAGATCTTGAAGATCTTGAGTATTTATGATTCAGTTGTCTATCCTTCGTTTGTGAAGATTCTTAACATTAGAGGAAGTAAGTTAAAGATTCAAGTTCTATCAAATTTGTGTTGCAGAAAGAAGAAGATACTTGTTATGATACAGAAGGTTATGAATCCTAAAATGCTTTCAGCAAGGTTTTGTTATGTTAGGACCAGCTAACCTTATTCTACAATTTGGAAAGCTGAGGAATGACATGGAAAGCTATTGGCATGTATGCAGTGCTAATAAAAAGGATTCAGAGATTTTGTTTCAGATACAGGTATTGATCACTGAACATCAGATTTATGAAGGAAGACGTTCCAGATTTCATAAAGTCTGATATATTTGAAGAATACTGGATACTAGAGTTAAATCATCTAGGGGGGTGATGAAACATGAAGACTTATTTTTCAGCCATATGTGAAAGAAGCAGATTCATACTTATAGGTATTCCTAGATATAGGAATTCCTATATTTCCTTTGTTAGGTTCTCTTTATGTTCCAGCTTTGAAAGAAGAAGGAAGAAAAAGAATGTTTGGAGAAAGTTCCTGTTAGGATGTTCCTGTTCAGGAGAAGGTTCCAGAGTTCTATTGAAGAGAAGCTTGATATTTTAGAAAGGTATATTTCAAAAGTGCGCACATATATGTTTATACCAAGTTCTGAAGGAAAGAGGTATGAAGGATTGAAAGGATAAAGACATGATGACATCATAGATTTTTTGACTCATATTTCAGTTGATTTCAATTGAGTTGAGTTGATTTGACTTGAGTACAGTCAGAGATGAACCAGCACTGTTCATAATACACTAAGTTGTGAGTTGTCAGTCACAGGTTCCAGGATTCAGCTCTTGATTTTGTTTAGTGTATTTTTACATAACGTAGCAGAAGTACGTTGAGAAACCGTTTTGGAAGGTAAATGCAAATATGTGGATCCTAGTGTATGTTTTCAGGTTTTTGAAGACAGGAAATAGCAAGTTCGGAGACAGTTTGTTGGTGGATTCTTAGACAAGAAGGAGTTTGAGGGTTTGTAGGAGAAAAGGGGAAGAAACAAGAAGAGAAAATACACCTGGAAGCTTCTGTCGATTGATTACAGTAAGACACTTACAAGGTTTGAAGTACAAGACAAGCCAATACCTCTGTGCACAATCCCACAGAGTGCCCAATCACAAAATACCAAATATCCCAAAGTCTTCGTGCTGTCGGCTCCTCTGCACCAGACCTCCACCTGCTTCAAGCTTATCCTTGTGCACACCTTGCACCAAACTTCCACAAAGGGGGAGGAGTGAATACCTTCTGTCGGCACGCACCCACTGCAATGGGACCTTGAGATACTTGGGGGGACTAGCTTAGCGCTCTCTGCACAATCCCTTAGGCACTCCCTATGCACTCCTTCACTTCCACTTCTCTGCGTCGTCGCACTAGTGACTCTTGCACTTCTCTCTCTTGCTTCCTTAGACTATGCTCTCTTGCTTACTCTAAAATTGGTCCAAGAATGGCCCTTGCCTTCATGTGAGTGTCGATCACTTACGCTCCTAACTGCCATGGTATCTTGGTGCTCACTTTGATGTCCCAAGATTGTCCTCCCAAGTGCCAGCCAACGACTCACTGTTTTGTGCTGTAGTGACTTTAGTCTAAAACCAAAAATTTTAATGGGGGGCCATACTTTCACCTGTGCATACACTTTGCCGCTTCACATACCTTCATGTTTCCTTTTAAGTCTTCACTTTTGCACATAAGAGGGGGTTCACCTGAACCTTCCAAAACACTTTAAAACACACTTTGAACCTTAGGGAAATTAGAGAAAATACCTCTGCAACCTGCAACCCATTTTCTCCAATTTACCCTTTGTGGACAATTCATTGTGCACTACCTGTGCACTTTGACACCTGCACTTACGCACTTTGACTTTGCACCTGTTGACTTTGACCTTGACCTTTGTTGAATTTGACGAGTTGACTTTGACCAGTTGACTTTGACTGCAGTTGACTTTGACCAACATGACTTTTATGGGCTCAACAGTTGCCCACCACCTAATGTGCTCTCCATCTCGGAGAGCTACAACCAAAACTTTGAACATAGAGGACACCATGAGAATAGAGCTGCAACAACTTGAAGAGAACATCTGAGAACATCCACCAGAACAAGCACCAGAAAAGAACAAGAAGTGGGATTTTGTTATGGAAAAGCAAAAGAGGGGCAATGGGAGGTTAGAATGGAATGGGAAGGGAGGGCTGAGGGTATGAAGATGGATGGGGCTGGGAGGGTGAAGGATGTGGCTGGGCAGATTGGTAAAGGGAGGGGTTGGAAGTAGGAATCAGGGCCTTGGGGGGGCTAAAATGATCAAACTGGAGGGCTACAGAGGGTACAGATGGAATATTATTAAACATAAGGAAAGATAAGGTGAGAATAGACCATGTGGACAATGTGGGTAAATAAAAACATGTGATAAATGTGTGCAAATAGTGAGGGTTTTGACCAAAACTCAGAGAAAATGCGGGAATTTGGAAAAATAAAGCCAAAAACTGAGTCTAGAGGTGCCAAAAAACATGAAAATGACTCCTTTTTTGTAAAAAACGGCCAACCGAGGTACAATCCAGAGCCAAAAGCTTTAAGTCATGAAAATGAAAAAAATAAAATAATAAAAATAATAATAATAAAAAATAAATAAAAAATGGTTTTTTTTTTTATGAACGCCCACTAAAAATATCAATAAAATAAATAAATAAATAAAAATAAAAATAAAATAAAATAATTTAAAAAAATAAGAAAATTAATAAAATATATTTTTTTTTAATACGAAAATAAACAAAATGAAATAAATAAACAAAAAGAAAAAAATTGAAAAAAAGAAAATGGGGGGGGGGGGGGGGGGGGGGGTGGGGGGGGCTGTTAGAACGGGGGGGGGGGGGGGGGGGGGGGGGGGGGGGGGGGGGGGGGGGGGGGGGGGGGGGGGGGGGGGGGGGGGGGGGGGGGGGGGGGGGGGGGGGGGGGGGGTGAGGGGCGGGGGGGAGGGGGGGGAGGGGGGGGGGGGGGGGGGGGGGGGGGGGGGGGGGGGGGGGGGGGTGCTTTCTTTTTTTTTTTTTTTTGCAAAAAAACCGCCTTGGAGGGGGGGTGGGGGAGGGGGGGGGGAGGGGGGGGGGGGAGGGGGGGAGGGGGGGGGGAGGGGGGGGGGGGGGAGGGGGGGGGAGGGGGGGGGGGAGGGGGAGGGGGGGGGGGAGGGGGGGGAGGGGGGGGAGGGGGGGGGGGGGGGGGGGGGGGGGGGGGGGGGGGGGGGGGGGGGGGGGCGGGGCGCGGGGGGGGGTTCTTTTTTTTTTTTTTTGCAAAAAAAACGCCTTGGAGGGGCTTTTTTTTTTTTAATATAAATTTGAATTTTAATTATGAAAAAACTGAAAAATACATAAAAAATCCAAAAAAATGGCAAAAAAAATTCCAAAAAAATCTGCAAAAAATTCTAAAAAAATTCCCTACTGGTTGAGGCCACTTTTCTCACTCAAACCCACAGAGAGCTTCCTTTATTCCTCCAATTTGGCGAGAAAAAGACACATGAAAAAGGAGAAAAATGCTAGAAAAATTCGAAAAAATGCTTGAAAAATTTTGAAAAAAATTTCTAAAAATTCCAAAAATTGTACCTTTGCAAAGTTGATGAAATGGCTGCTAGATTTGCTAAAAACTCAAGAAACAAACATAAAATGGATAAAGAAAACTACTAAACTTAAGTAAAAATGACGAGAAAAGACTATGTACAACCTGAACAATTATTGCAGGTTCCAGGGGATCCATAAAACTTTAGTTGGCTTGATGATAGGCCTTGAGCCTTGTATTGTTGACTCAGAGAGACTCCTCCATAATCTGCATTTGTACTGCACTTCATTGATTTTGTCTTCTCCTTGGGAACACTGATCATCTGATAAGGGTACCCTAAATGCTTCATTAGAATGTTAGCTCCTCCAGCAACTTTATGACTTAATCTGCAAAATTCCATTTTTACTATTCCAGCAACTTCATCCAATGGAACCCTCTGTTTCCAAAGACTTGCAGGTGCTCCTTCCGCATTCTTGTAAAGCCCTGCACTTGCTATCATTAAACTTGACATAACGATTGATATCCATACCAGGATCCATAAAAGAGTGGCCATTGACATATGATTTGAAGCATCTTCATCAGGGCTACACTTAAGGAGTACTTTGCTTTTCTTCTCTTTTCCATGGCCTTTGACTGAGACTGTTTCAACCTGAGTGATTTCCTCTTTTTCTTCATATGCTTCTTCTCTACTTGAGTTTGGGAAAATTCCATAGCAGGAAGATGGGTCTTCTGCATGGAGCCAAGCCAACATGTTTTCATCTTCATATAAATCTGCTCCTTCAAATAGATCTGCTTCTGGGTTGTCCACCACTTCTTCTTCCATACAAATACCAATTGTCTGCATCATACTAGTATTTCTCTGATTGTCTGGTCCTTCTTCTAAAATTATCTGCTGCAACTCTTTTCCCTCCTACTTTACCCACATTGTGTCTTTGCCCTAGTCATGCAACACATTGGCATGCCTTAACCAAGGTCTCCCAATTAACAGGGGGAAACTTCCTTCTACATGTGGCAGCCTTAAAACAACAAAGTCCAGGTTAAAGATGGTACCTTGTATTTTGACTGGAACTCCAGGGACCACACCAATAGGCCTTACTATGCTTTGGTCTGCCATTGTTACAGTGAACTTGGCAGGTCGTGAAGGGTATATTCGAATCTTTTTCATGGTATATTCAGGCATCAAGTTAATGCCAGAACCACCATCCACAATAACTCCTTGAAACTCATGACCTTTAATAGAGACTGTTAGCCGAGGGCTCTTGTAATCTGTGAGGGGTGCTTCCCCTAAACATCTATCTTTATGCATAACAGCAGCCTTTGCCACTAAACTTGTTGTGGACATTTCATCAATTATCTGCAAGAGTTCTGACCTGAACTTCCCATCCATCTTTATTAAATCAAAAATACTAACCTCCTTTTTCATGGACTTGAGTAGTTTGGAAGCTTCTGATTCCTTAAGAGCATGGGCTGCATTTGACTTATCAAACTGCTCATGAGCCCTGTTGAATGCATATTCAATGGCATCACTGGTACCTGTGAAATTTTCTTTTTGCCTTATATTTGCACTTGGGTTGGCTTTTTCTTCAGACACACCTTTGTCTCTGTTTAATCCATTAATCATTGATTCTTGGCCTATTTCCACTAGAGCCTTCCCCTTGCTTCTTGTCTGCACTGTAAAAGATTCAATTTCTTCTAAATGCACCACCCTGGTAGATGGAGATGGCACCTTAACCTGATCTACCCTTTCTTCTTTCTGCACAGAAATCATTTGAATGTGGGGCCCAGATGAAGAGGCTTGATTCTTAGGACAACAATTTGTATAATGGTCTCTGGCCTCTGGGCAGTTTCTGCAAGGAGGGGCATTTTCTGGAAGAGTGCACCTACTTTGAGAGTGCCCACAGTCTCCACATCTGAAACAAATAATTGGCCTTCTAGGCCCATTTCCAAAATTATCCCTCTGTCTAGGGTTATAAGTGTTACCTTGATTGGGGGCAGCAGCCATCACATTTGTGGTTGGTAGGGATCCTCCTTGTGTCCAGTATGTCGTTGCAGGCATTCCCCTTGATTGGCATTCATGGGCCTCATGACCAACTTTCCTGCATAATTGGCAAGTTACACTTAACAGAGGACACTCACTTACTATATGCCCTTTTTTGCTGCACATGGAACACCAAAGTCCACTCTTGATGCCACCTCCTTGGAGCTCCTGCAACTCCTGTCGCAACTGAGCCAATTCCTTTGCCTGGGCCTCCTCCTCCTTTAGGAGCTTTAGTGCTTCAATCTCCCTTCTCAACTGAGCCACAGCAGTCTCCTCCTCTTTGTAGGGCTTATTTCTATTCAAGCCCTCCAGTTCCCTCCTTAGCTGGATGACCGGATCCTCCATCTCTGTAGCATATGTTGGTTGGGAAGAAGTTGATCCATACTGGTACCTTATCTGCTCCAAGCGGGTGGCTGTGTTGATGAACTCCTCTATGGAGGCTGTAGGTAGCACTAATTCCTTTATTTTGCATTGGGTGGCCACTGGTAGGGGCTTAGCCAACCATTTCTTGACAAAAAAATCGTGGGGTGGATCTGGCAATTTAGCCATTAGTGCTTTGGCCCGACTCACAAACTCTGGGAACTTTTCTCCTGGACCTAATCTTAAATTTTCTAGCTCTTCTATGATAATCTCTGCAGTGTTGCCATGCTGGAACTGATTTTTAAAAGCATCTTTCATCACATCCCAAGTGGTAAAATGGTTTTCAGCAAACTGGCTGAACCACTTATCAGCTAATCCCTCTAATGTGGCAGGGAAGAGAATCAAAAAAGCATCCTCCCTACCCATTAGGCCTCTAGTCTTACATAGTGCTAAAAACCTCCTAATGTGTTCATCTAGATCCTCCTGAGCTAGGCCTTTGAAAGAAGGAAACTTTATATTTAATCTAGAGAGTAAAGTTTCCAAGTCTACCTGACCCGCCATGCTCTTGACTGATGATGTGGAAGATAGTGGACTGGGGGACCTCCTAACAACCTTCCTCCTTGTCTGCTTGCAGGTGACCCTCAATACTTGGGACCGGGTTGCGGTCATGAGCAGCTCATAGCCCACTGAATATGAGACACTTGATAAAAATATTTACCTTTTGTTTGATGAAGTAGCACTGTGCTTCTGTGGTTCCGTCGACACTTGATCTCTTCTATGCGTGGCACTTGGTTTCTCCTAAGCTCAAATCTCCTTGGATATCCCACCGGGTGTGCCAAATTTTGTTGGTGGATTCTTAGACAAGAAGGAGTTTGAGGGTTTGTAGGAGAAAAGGGGAAGAAACAAGAAGAGAAAATACACCTGGAAGCTTCTGCCGATTGATTACAGTAAGACACTTACAAGCTTTGAAGTACAAGACAAGCCAATACCTCTGTGCACAATCCCACAGAGTGCCCAATCACAAAATACCAAATATCCCAAAGTCTTCTTGCTGCCGGCTCCTCTGCACCAGACCTCCACCTGCTTCAAGCTTATCCTTGTGCACACCTTGCACCAAGCTTCCACAAAGGGGGAGGAGTGAATACCTTCTGTCGGCACGCACCCACTGCAATGGGACCTTGAGATACTTGGGGAGACTAGCTTAGCGCTCTCTGCACAATCCCTTAGGCACTCCCTATGCACTCCTTCACTTCCACTTCTCTGCGTCGTCGCACTGGTGACTCTTGCACTTCTCTCTCTTGCTTCCTTAGATTATGCTCTCTTGCTTACTCTAAAATTGGTCCAAGAATGGCCCTTGCCTTCATGTGAGTGTCGATCACTTACGCTCCTAACTGCCATGGTATCTTGGTGCTCACTTTGATGTCCCAAGATTGTCCTCCCAAGTGCCAGCCAACGACTCACTGTTTTGTCCTGTAGTGACTTTAGTCTAAAACCAAAAATTTTAATGGGGGGCCATACTTTCACCTGTGCGTACACTTTGCCGCTTCACATACCTTCATGTTTCCTTTTAAGTCTTCACTTTTGCACATAAGAGGGGGGTCACCTGAACCTTCCAAAACACTTTAAAACACACTTTGAACCTTAGGGAAATTAGAGAAAATACCTCTGCAACCTGCAACCCATTTTCTCCAATTTACCCTTTATGGACAATTCATTGTGCACTACCTGTGCACTTTGACACCTGCACTTACGCACTTTGACTTTGCACCTGTTGACTTTGACCTTGACCTTTGTTGAATTTGACCAGTTGACTTTGACCAGTTGACTTTGACTGCAGTTGACTTTGACCAACATGACTTTTATGGGCTCAACACAGTTCATGCTATATTAGTTGTCAAGCAGTGATTGCTTGATGAGATCACTATTGGATATCTAGTTTGCATATTTTCTCAAGTATTATGGTTCATATTCAGCAAGTTCATATTTTTTGAAGGAAAGTCATATTCAGTTTTGAAGAAGACTTGTTCTGAAGTACGGAAGTATAGGCTATTTGAAGCTTGTGGTAATTTGCAGATTATAAAGTTTGCAGATTCAGTTCAGATTGTACCAATATGACATTGCAGGGGGGATTGTTGGAAAACAATATCATATTGATCCAATATTCTCCAGGAAGAACAGAATGTGTAGCTTTCCTTATCGGTCCTCAGTACAACAAAAGCGCTTAGCAACTTGGCTAGGTCATCGTCCTTCCAAAAGCGGGCATCGTCGATCAGGTATGATAGCATGTGTATAAGTCTTGCGCACTCCCATGTACAAGAAATGGCACTGGGCACGTGGATAGGTCATATTCTCAATGCAGCAACCAGGGTTCAAGTCCCCCGATCGGCAGTGCTGAACGCGAAGATTATTTGAACTTTTAAACTATACCCGATGCGTTTTAGTTTGAACAGCCGACGGAGATTCAATTCCCGAACGTAGATTTTTGCGATATGATTTATTCACTACGATCGCTAAGATAATGCTTTTGGAGAAGCTTTTGGAGGACAATCAAACACTATATAACAAGTGCTTGGGCTCACTTCTATTCATCCTTCACCTAGTATTCACCACAAGCTTGGAGCTTGGACCTCAATAGAGGTGGTGTTTCTTCTAGCACATGGGGCAGCCATGGTGCTAACTTGAAGCATGTTGAGGAGCAGCTATGGAGTTCTTCTTAATGATTCTTCTTGGAGAAGATGAAGGGTGTGCTCACACTCTAGCTCATGGAGAGGAGGCTATTTCTTGTTCATGGCAAGAAGACTTGGTCATTAGCAGCTTGATGGTGAGGATCGGCCATCTACATGGTCTATTTGAAGATTATCTTCTACAGGAAGATATTAGGTTGAAGATTGTCTTCTACAAGAAGATATCGGGCTACTTCAAGACATATTTCAAGATTGTCTTCTACAGGAAGATATCAGGTTGAAGATTGTCTTCTACAAGAAGATGTCGGGCTACTTCAAAGACATTGGATGGTGTTTAACATAAGATTTGCATCTTATGTTAAGTATTCAGGTACATATTCTCTTTATGCACACACGTACTACTTGAATTTTATGGAGGTCGTGGCGTTCATATCAAGAGGAGTCCTATTCGGCATAGGTACAAGAGAAACAGTACGTATATGCTTTATGTATATTTTGATGAGGTGTTTCAGAAGGTGTGTTCACATGAGTTTGAGGATTTCCTGCAGCAAACTTGTTAGCATTCTATGCTACTTTATAAGTATGTGATCTTTTCACGCACGTATCTGACTTAGGGTCTTCCATAGCCTAAGTTCAGATGAGGGTTTGTTGACTATCAGTTTCACACTGATCCTTCCTCTTTCAGTCACTCATATTCACTCCTCTATAACCTATAAGGTCACACATCTCATGTATATTCAGATTACTACCCATACATCTAAATATGTTTGTTACATTGTACATTCACGCATTCATCTATTTCTCATCACATAGAGTGGTTGAGAGTTTTGCTCCCACATTGTACATTGAACATTGGTATATATGATACTATGAGTAAGTGATGGCTTACGTAACATCTTACACATGTCGTCTATTCTTTCTCTATCTTTATCTCATCATCTGTATGATTAAGTTTTGGTATGTTCATGTTTTGTCAATATTGAAGAATGCTAGAATTAATGTTGTATATACTGGACCTATGGAACTATGAACCTGTGACCTGAGCCCAAGGGCCTACTTCACTTCCAACATTTGGCATCAGAGCACTAAGGTTTTGGTTTCAGAACTTTAGATCTTTGGCATCAAATCCATTAAGGCTCATTCATAATCCCAGGTTCCTAGACTTCCAGATTTACAACATATGATTTAAAAGCATCTTCTAACATTTGACATACACAAACTAGATGAGTAGAGATTTGAGAATTAGACACTTTAGTTACATGTGTATTCATCAATGTGGAGTATGAAGTTGATGATCTATTAGCAGCCAAATATTTTTGGAAGAGTATGCAAATAATTTACAAAAGTATTGTTTGAAGACCCAGACTTGATGAAGCGAAGACTACTTCAAATTCAAGGAAGAGCAATGGTTTAGAGAAGATGAAGAAATCATATCGACATCAAATCACAAGTATCAGTTTCTACTTTTTCAGATTATTATTTGCAGGTCATGTGTTAGAAGAGCAGTTATGAAGAGATTTGAAAAAATTCAAGGAATGCTTTTATACACTTTCATCATTTGAAAGTTAAAGGCTACATCAAAACAAGTATCTAGAGGTTTTTCTAGAGAGTTTTGAGAGATCTCTTTCATGGCAAGAAAGTTCATCTAAGAAGACAAATCTAAAGATGGGATGAGTTTTATGTTCAGCCAATTTTCTGTTGCAAGTTGGTTGAATATCCAGGTACAAATGTATCTAGAGAAGGTAACTCTAGAAGGGTAATTCATCATTCATACAAAAGATTGGTGAATTTAGTCGTTTCAGACATTTGAAGCAGAGGTTTTTTCAGAGATATGAGGAGATGGTAAAACATGTTTCTATATTCACTTCCATTTATATACCATGTTTGTTTTTTCTCTTACTCTTAGTACTAGAGAAAGAGAAAAAGTTCACTTGAAGATGTCAAGAGTGTTTGCTACTTCAAGATGAAAAGAAAAAAAGGTATGGAAGAGAAGTTTGAAGATGTTGAGATCATCATGAGGTGGAAGAAAGATGCAGAAGAAGATAGTCAATCATTTCCAAAAGAAAAGTAAGGCTTCCTTTTCTCATATATTTTCCATATACTTTTCCTATTTTATCCTCTACATCCAAAGACAAGTCTACGAGAACATCTTATTTAAAGAAGAAGCAGTTTCTTGTTTTCCATTACACTTGGTCATAATTTAGTAGATTTGACAGAGAATTGCATTGAGAGAAACAAAAGCACTCATATGTGTATGAGTTATGTTGAAGCTTTTAAGCGGGCAGCTTATATGTTCCCTCAAAGAATTCTTGGAGTGTCAATACAGAGCTACTTGGTAAATGCCAAGTTGTAGAGAAGTATATTTCTTCTTTATCTAACTCTTGAGGTAAGAGAGTTTTGTAGCAGATGTTGAAGACTTGGGTTGAGGTTTTATGTTTGGAAAAGGTTACCTCATATTCAGTATTTTCAGAAAACTTCAGAAAATTTAATCTTGTTGATGTACGAGTGAAGTTGGAGAATCTACTTTCTATGATTGTCTAGACTTTTGGATACATGTTTGTATTCAAAAAGGTGTTCCATTAGATCCTATCACTTGATTAAGAAGTGGAGCTAGCCAAAAGAAAGTCAAGCAGGTACTATCACACTTCACTCGGGTAAAATATGAAAGTTATGAAGTATCAACTTGCAGCTTTTGGAGTTCTCAAGGTGAGAAGTTTCTCCACTTATATTTCAAGTAGGAGTTACAGATTCTTGAAGGATTTGTTTGCAGAAAAGTTTTACAAATTTTTGAGAAGCATGGACACTTGGAGACATTCAGGTAATAAATCAAACATTCAATCATGAAGGTTTGATGAGAGCAGATTCTACAGAGGAGAGATCATTGATCTTGAATAGATCTTGAATAGATCTTGAATAGATCTTGAATAGATCTTGAAGATCTTGAGTATTTATGATTCAGTTGTCTATCCTTTGTTTGTGAAGATTCTTAACATTGGAGGAAGTAAGTTAAAGATTCAGGTTCTATCAAATTTGTGTTGCAGAAAGAAGAAGATACTTGTTATGATACAGAAGGTTATGAATCCTAAAATGCTTTCAGTAAGGTTTTGTTATGTTAGGATCAGCTAACCTTATTCTACAATTTGGAAAGCTGAGGAATGACATAACCTATAAGGTCACACATCTCATGTATATTCAGATTACTACCCATACATCTGAATATGTTTGTTACATTGTACATTCACTCATTCATCTATTTCTCATCACATAGAGTGGTTGAGAGTTTTGCTTCCACATTGTACATTGAACATTGGTATATATGATACTATGAGTAAGCGATGGCTTAGGTAACATCTTACACATGTCGTCTATTCTTTCTCTATCTTTATCTCATCATCTGTATGATTAAGTTGTGGTATGTTCATGTTTTCTCAATATTGAAGAATGCTAGAATTAATGTTGTATATACTGGACCTATGGAACTATGGACCTGTGACCTGAGCCTAAGGGCCTACTTCACTTCCAACATTTGGCATCAGAGCACTAAGGTTTTGGTTTCAGAACTTTAGATCTTTGGCATCAAATCCATTAAGGCTCATTCATAATCCCAGGTTCCCAGACTTCCAGATTTACAACATATGATTTAAAAGCATCTTCTAACATTTGACATACACACTTAAACTAGATGAGTAGAGATTTGAGAATTAGACACTTCAGTTACATGTGTATTCATCAATGTGGAGTATGAAGTTGATGATCTATTAGCAGCCAAATATTTTTGGAAGAGTATGCAAATACTTTACAAAACTATTGTTTGAAGACCGAGACTTGATGAAGAGAAGACTACATCAAATTCAAGGAAGAACAATGGTTTAGAGAAGATGAAGAAATCATATCGACATCAAATCACAGGTATCAGTTTCTACTATCAGATTATCATTTGCAGGTCATGTCTTAGAAGAGCAGTTATGAAGAGATTTGAAGAAATTCAAGGAATGCTTTTAGACGCTTTCATCATTTGAAAGTTAAAGGCTACATCAAAACAGGTATCTAGAGGTTTTTCTAGAGAGTTTTGAGAGATCTCTTTCATGGCAAGAAAGTTCATCTAAGAAGACAAATCTAAAGATGGGATGAGTTTTATGTTCAGCCAATTTTCTGTTGCAAGTTGGTTGAATATCCAGGTACAAATGTATCTAGAGAAGGTAACTCTAGAAGGGTAATTCATCATTCAGACAAAAGATTGGTGAATTTAGTCGTTTCAGACATCTGAAGCAGAGGTTTTTTCAGAGATATGAGGAGATGGTAAAACATGTTTCTATATTCACTTCCATTTATATACCATGTTTGTTTTGTCTCTTACTCTTAGTACTAGAGAAAGAGAAAAAGTTCACCTTCTTGAGTGTTTGCTACTTCAAGATGAAAAGAACAAAAGGTATGGAAGAGAAGTTTGAAGATGTTGACATCATCATCAGGTGGAAGAAAGATGCAGAAGAAGAAAGTCCATCATTTCCAAAAGAAAAGTAAGGCTTCCTTTTCTCATATATTTTCCATATACTTTTCCTATTTTATCCTCTACATCCAAAGACAAGTCTACGAGAACATCTTATTTAAAGAAGAAGCAGTTTCTTGTTTTGCATTACACTTGGTCATGATTTAGTAGATTTGACAAAGAATTGCATTGAGAGAAACAGAAGCACTCATAAGTGTATGAGTTATGTTGAAGCTTTTAAGCGGGCAGCTTATATGTTCCCTCAAAGAATTCTTGGAGAACTCTTGCTCAGATACCACTGATGGAAAGTGTTAATCTCCAAAAGAAGAAGTTATCATTGATGTTAGAGCGCTCTATATCAAGAAAAAGGCAAAACCTCAACCAATTTTGGAAGATCAATGCCAAATTATCAAACTTTGAACTAACTGTGAAGAAACTAATTATTCAAAAAAGTCTACTGCACTTAATTCACTCATTGACTAATCAAATGTGCAAGGTTTTCAATGAAAATTTATACACGATGTCTCCTAAAGTTTTTGCACCTTCTCCAAGTCACACTCTCCAAACGATTAAGTAGATCTTGATATTTGCACCAAACAATGTACCTATGTCTCAAATTGTTCTTCTGTATAGTCGACTTTGATACCTGCAACTTCTAATGCATGGTTCTCCCAAACTAGACTCATTTATTCAAATGCTTTTAGCCACAATTAGCTTACCTCTCAACTTAAAGAATGAGTGCTTACTTGCTCAAACCTTTACACTATGGAGGGAGATCTGATCAAAACATTGACCACTAGGATTGCACCTTGTGTTCACTTCTTCACATTTACACATGTAAATGTTCCTATTTTAAAATTCTCTCTGCTTAGGCTCTCAAAACTTTAACAGAGGTCACTCTACTATAGATTTAGACTTGTACAAAAGCATTCATCAAGAAGATAAGCATAGAAGGAGCACTGAGCAAAAGATGGAGGTTGCAATTTTTTAGATTCTCTTCTATTATGAGACAATATACATCTGATGGATGAATTATTTCTTCTTTCTAAGCCTTCTCATGACTTCTAATTCTTCTCATACATCATCTCTACTACTCGTAGTATGTCTATATCAAGTATATATAGATGTTTATATCCCGACTCATCAAAGATACAAAGTTTCTATGAACTAATTACAAGATTAGTATACATGTATATACAAGTCATTAACTTCTGACCATGCACTACTCTTCAAGCCTGAGAATTTGATCTTTGCTTTATTATTTGACTTCAATCCTTTGTCCAAATCATCAATTTTTTATTGTCGTGCACCAACATCTTTGTATTCCTATGTGCCATAGGATCCTCCTCAACCATACTGCTTCACATCCTGCAACACATTTAGCTTTGTACTCAACTTCAATAGAAGATAATGCACAGTTGGTTGCTTCTTACTAATCCAAGAGAAAATCCCTTATCCTAAAGAAAAGCAATATCCAAAAAGTGATTTTTTGGTATCAATATCTCTTGCCCAATGTGAGTTACAATATCTAACTAGAGGTGATCCTTCTTCATAAAGAATACCATAATCAGTGGTTCCTTTCACATACCTGAGTATCCACATGCTTGCCTTCCAATGAGTTTGGCAAGGCTTATAAGAGAACTTGCTTACTACTCCAACAACATAAGACATATTTGGTCTACTATTGCACGTAGATGAGACTTCCAACTAATTTTCTGTATCTTCCAACAAACAGCTTCATAAAAAGCTTTCTCCATATGCTTCCAGGCGGGCGCACTCTCTGAATATACATTGTCTTGAAGTATATAACTTCAACAAGTCAAAGCGGATGTCGACTTGGTCTATTCCAAGGCTTCTATAATCATTCTTCGAACTGCCCGAGTTTAAATCCCATACGCGACAGCGGCTGAGTTTTGTTTTATTGTGTGCTTTATTAAAAAAACACACGGACGGCAGCGTTATATTCGATAAGCTTTTCCAATTAGCGATCGCATAGTTTTTCCGTAGCTTTAAGCTTTCCTTTAGCTTTTCATGGATACTCAAATACTATATAATAAGGCCCTTGGCTCATTGTGTAAATCACTCACTCAAAGATCTAGAGCTTGGAGATCTTCTTGAAGACAGAGTGTTCTCACACTCTTGAAGGAGGTGAAGTTTTGGTGAAGGAGAGGCTACTCTCATTGCAGCAGGAAGTCTTCTACGAGGTGGTGGTAACTATCTTTTGTGAGTTAACCTTTTGGTTGATTTACAATTTCGTTACACTATTTTGTTAGCTTTGTTGCTTCATTCTCTTCACACACACTTAGATTATTTTACATAATCTAAATTTTGTATCATCATCTTCTTATTCTTCCATTAGTGAGTGCACCACTTTATATGGTTGAGTAGTACTCACATGTTGTAATTTGTACATCTATTATTTTTAGTGAAGTAAGCATCCAGCTTACGTTCCCTATCCTTGTCTCAAGATCTCTTTCTTTCTCTATCTCACTTATCATCTTGTCAATTAAGTTGTGTATGCTCAAGAGGTTTTAGTATTGGAACGATCCTGGGGCCCCAAATTCCAACACTTG
The DNA here is from genome assembly GCA_020310875.1 of Ceratopteris richardii. Classification (NCBI taxonomy): domain Eukaryota; kingdom Viridiplantae; phylum Streptophyta; class Polypodiopsida; order Polypodiales; family Pteridaceae; genus Ceratopteris; species Ceratopteris richardii. The sequence goes on along the minus strand of CM035422.1, from coordinate 2,304,033 downwards.
GTATCAGAGCTTTAGGGTTTTGGTATCAGAGCTACATAATTGACATACACACTTAAGATAAGATGAGTGAGATTAGAATTGAGATTGAAGACAAGTTTGATGGATCTTCGAATTATCCCATGTGGAGTTTCATGATGATGAACTTGTTAGTGACAAAGGATTTATGGAGTATCGTCAATGGATCCTTAACAAGACCAAGACGAGAAGGCAAAGAAGGGTCTACAGCAGCTTCAACAGGTATTGGAATTACTATTACAGAACCAACTGAAGAAGAGGTAACCACTTCGACATCCAGAGTCACTGCTAGGTCTTTACCTAGAGTTCCTCCTAATGAAGATCAGGCAAGATGGGATGCTAAAGATGCTTTAGCACTTTCATTCATAGCAATGAGTGTCAAAAAGCATATTCTACCACAGATCAGATCTTGCAAAAGTTCTAGTCAAGCTTGGTTAAAGCTCGAGAATCTTTTTTAGAGCAGAAATCCTGCTAGGAAAGCTCACTTGAGGAGACAACTAGCAAATACAAGGATGAAAGCTGGTGAGTCAATACAAACCCACATTACAAAACTCATTGACTTGAGAGATCAACTTCTAAATGTAGGAGTTGAGATATCAGATGAAGAAATGGTAAATACGCTGATTAATTCACTTCCTATTTCATATCGATCTTTCATAACCACTCTTACCCTTACCACAAGAGATAGAGAGGTTACATTTGAAGAGTTAGAGTTCTTGTTGCTTCAAGATGAAGATCAGTTGAAGGGAATGGAAGAGAATGAAGAAGCGCTTTCATCTTCATCAAAGGGTAAGAAGAAGAAGGATAAGAAGAAGGAACAACAATCCAAGAAGGAAAGTAGGTCCCTCTCACCTTCTACTTCAGATTCTGTATCTACGACATCTAAAGTGAACTCTTCTAAGAAGAAGGTAAAAATATGTTCTTTTTGCAAGAAACGTGGACATATTCAGTCAGAATGTTATAGAAGGATTGCAACAGAAAAGAAAAAGGCATCAGGTAATGTTGCAGAAGATGATAAAAAAGGGAAATCTCAAGGTGATTCTTATGCTTGTATCACAATCGAGGAAGTAGCCTTTGATCAAGCAGCTTTACAAGTTCTTTCAGCAAGTCCTTGGATATTCGACTCAGGTGCTACTAAGCATATGACAGGTTGCAGAGATGTATTTTCTTCTCTTTCCTATTCTTCAGGTAGAAGAGTTACTATTGCAGATGGCAATGATTTGGATGTTGTGGGAATAGGTACAGTAACCCTAAAGTCAAGAGAAGGTGGTAATTTTCAAATTTCAGATGTCCTTTATGTACCTGAAATGAAGATAAATCTGCTATCTATATCTGCATTTTTAAATGATGGTTCTAAAGTTGTATTTGAGAAAGTTCTTTGTAAGGTCTTATCACATAAAGAAGACAAGTGACTTTTACAAGGTGAGCATAAAGGAGGGGTCTTTGTTTTGTCAAAAATCAGTCAGCCATATGCAGTCAAATCTTCGTCACCGGTGGAAGATATGAAGCTATGGCATGAAAGATTTGGACATATCAGTTTTGGAGCCTTCAAGAATTTACCTTCATTCAAGCTACCTGATGATTCAGATATATGTGAAGGTTGTCTTGAAGGTAAGATGCATAAACTACCTTTCAAGAAACATGGTCATATTACAGCTACCAAGAAATTGCAGATTATTCATTCAGATGTGAATGGACCTATGAGAGCAGACTCTATTTAGGGTTTCAGGTATTTTTTCCTATTTGTGGATGATTTTACAAGATACTCATGGATCTGTGGTCTTAAGTCAAAGTCAGAAGTCTTTCCTATGTTCAAGAAGTTTGTAGCTATGGTTGAAAATGAAAGTCAGGAAACTGTCTAGATTCTCAGAAGTGATAGAGGTGGAGAATACTTGTCAAATGATTTCCAGACATTTCTCGATGAGAAAGGTATTACTCGACACCTTACTATTGCTTATACTCCTCAGCAAAATGGTGTTGCAAAAAGAAAGAATAGAGTACTTGTTGAAATGATGTGGAGCATGATGTGATCTAAGAGGCTTTCATCGAAATTCTAGTTTGATGCAGTACATACAGCTAATCACATTTTAAACAGATCATCTACAAAAGCTTTAAAGGTAATCACACCGTATGAAGCTTATTATGGTAGAAAACCTAATGTGAGTTACTTCAGAGTGTTTGGATCACTTTCTTATGTACATGTTGAGAAAAAGGACCGAGGCAAACTAAATGTAAAGGCAAAGAAAGCTATTTTTATTGGATATCCTGTTGAAAGCAAAGGATACAGGTTTTATGTTCCAGAGACAAGTGAAGTTATTCTTTCACGTAATGTTTATATTGCTGAAGATAAGGTTTATGATAAAGAAGAAAAAATTCCGGAGTTCATTAGTAAAGATGACTATGGAATTTTTAGAAAGATTCTGGATGTACATGTTCAGCCATATCAGGAGGGAGTTAAAACTCAAATTCCTAGTATTCAAGAAAAAGTTGAAGAAAGAAGAATTTCACAACCTTCTACAGAGTCAGTTCCACAAGAAACTTTGATTCCAGAAATGGAAGAAGTTAAAGTTCCAGAAAGTCCTAGTACCTTGGCAGGACAAGTTCCAGAACTTGTGGAAGCTGAAAGTTCAAAAAGAGTTTCACCACTATTCAAGGATACACCTATGTGGTTATATCAAACTTGGAAAGATAGTGGTATAAAGACTTTTACTGGAAGAACAAGGAGTCAGACTAGACAACAACAACAAGATCATGTAAGAACAAGAAGTCAAACTAGACAGCAAAAAGATCATGTAAGTTTTGCTGAAAACTTTGAGATTCATGATATTTTGGCACTTACGACTATTGAAGATGAACCTGCGTGTGTTAAAGATGCACTTAAAAATCCTATTTGGAGAAAAGCTATGCAAGAAGAGATTGATTCTATTCATAAGAATCAAACTTGGCAGCTATGTGAGTTACCAGAAGGAAAGAAGGCTATAGGTGTAAAATGGATCTTCAAAATCAAAAGGAAAGTAGATGGTACTATTGATAGATACAAGGCCAGGTTGGTTGTCAAAGGATATGCACAACAAAAAGGTATTGATTATGATGAGACATTTGCTCCTACGTCCAGGATGACTGTTATTAGGTCAATACTTGCTCTAGCAACACATTTTGGTTGGCATATATATCAACTTGACATCAAAACTGCTTTTCTAAATGGTGATTTACACGAGGATGTGTATATTCAGCAGCCAGAAGGTTTTGAAGAGACAGGTAAAGAACACTTAGTGTGTAAGCTTATAAAAGCTTTGTATGGTTTAAAACAAGCACCTAGAGCATGGTATGAAAAGATACATACATATCTTTTATCCATTGGTTTCCATAACTCAGATGCAGCTCCAACTCTTTCTGTCAAAGCTGAAACAGGTATGATGATTATAGCAATCATTTATGTGGATGATATTATAGTCACAGGTCCCAGAGATGAAGATTTGCAGATGTTCAAAGAAGAATTGAAGCAAACATTTGATGTGAATGATTTAGGCATTCTACATTATTATCTTGGGATTCAGTTTCTGTTTCGAGATGAGTGTATCTACATGACACACAGAAGTACATTGAGAAACTTTTGGAAAGGTTTCAGATGGGTGATTCTAAACCTATGCAAACACCTATGGATCAGAACATGTCTTTACAAATGGTAGCAGATGCAGAGCCATTTGATGCTACTCTATATATTCAAGCAGTTGGTTGCTTGATATATCTTTGTAATACACGTCCTAATATACAGTTTGCAGTTTCTCAAGTATCAAGGTTCATCCAGAATCCGACAGTGTTACATTGGAAAGCAGTAAAGCGGATCTTTTGTTATTTGAAGGGAACTTCAAATTATGCTATGGTATTTTCGAAATCTACACATTTGTTACTAAAAGGATTTTCATATTCTGATTGGGCAGGTGATAGAGACACAAGAAGAAGTACTAGTGGATTTTGTTTTTATCTTGGAGATTGTCTTATCTCATGGTTTTCAAAAAGACAACCCACTATTGCCACTTCATCATGTGAAGCTGAATATCATGCAGCATTTACAGCTACTCTAGAGTCAGTATGGTTGCAGAAGATTTTCAGTTATCTTGATGTAAGAGTACATAAACCCATTTAGATATTTTCAGATAGCCAGAGTGCTATAGCTATAGCTAAGAATCCAGTGCATCATGCAAGGACAAAGCATATAGAGGTACACTACCACTATATTCAAGAGCAGATAGCTAAGAAGCACATTGAGCTAGTTTATGTTCCTTCTAGTGAGAATGTTGCAGATATTTTTACCAAAGCATTGACTAGAGATAGTCATGAGAAGATTTGCAGGTTACTGAATCTTGTACCAATATGACATTGAAGGAGGGATTGTTGGAAGTCAATGTCCTCATTGGTCCAACAAACAACTTCATAAAAAGCTTTCTCCATATCCTTCCAGGCGGGCGCAGTCTCCGGATATAGATTCTCTTCTATATAACTTCAACAAGTCAAAGCGGATGTCGACTTGGTCTAGTCCAAGGCTTCTATAATCATTCTCCGAACTGCCCGAGTTCAAATCCCATACGCGACAACGGCTAAGTTTTGTTTTATTGTGTGCTTTATTAAAAAAACACACGGACGACAGCGTTATATTCGATAAGCTTTTCCAATTAGCGATCGCATAGTTTTTTCGTAGCTTTAAGCTTTCTTTTAGCTTTTCATGGATACTCAAATACTATATAATAAGGCCCTTGGCTCATTGTGTAAATCACTCACTCAAAGATCTAGAGCTTGGAGATCTTCTTGAAGACAGAGTGTTCTCACACTCTTGAAGGAGGTGAAGTTTTGGTGAAGGAGAGGCTACTCTCATTGCAGCAGGAAGTCTTCTACGAGGTGGTGGTAACTATCTTTTGTGAGTTAACCTTGTGGTTGATTTACAATTTCGTTACACTATTTTGTTAGCTTTGTTGCTTCATTCTCTTCACACACACTTAGATTATTTCGACATAATCTAAATTTTGTATCATTATCTTCTTATTCTTCCATAAGTGAGTGCACCACTTTATATGGTTGAGTAGTACTCCCGTGTTGTAATTTGGACATCTATTATTTTTAGTGAAGTAAGCATCCAGCTTACGTTCCCTATCCTTGTCTCAAGATCTCTTTCTTTCTCTATCTCACTTATCATCTTTTCAATTAAGTTGTGTATGCTCAAGGATCCAACAGTCATTTCAAATTATGAACTCAAGGCATCTTTTGTTTGTTGAAGAAGAGCATCATCATTTCCTATAATCACAAGGTCATCTACATAGAGTACAGGCACAATTGTCTTCCCTCCTTTCTTTAAAACATACAAGTTAGCATCAAAAGCACATCTTTTGAAACCTAGATCCAAGAGATACTTATCTATCTATTGGTAGCATGCTCTAGGGGCTTGCTTTAGCCCATATAATGCCTTTTTCAGCTTACATACCTTGTTTCATCCTTGCAGTCGGGGCAAATGATTCACAAAAGTCAATGCCTTAAACTTGTGAGTCGCCCTGTGCAACAAGTCTTGCTTTGTACTTTTCTAGAGTACCACTGGCCTTGTACTTTAGCTTCCAAACCCACTTGATGCCAATGACTTTGTGCTTAGGGGGTCGATCCACTAGCTCCCAAGTTCCATTCTTCATGATATTCTTGTATTCTGTTTGTGTGGTAGCCCTCCAATTCGGATCGTGGAGTGCTTCTTCCAAATTGGTTGGTTCCTTTGCTTCTTCTCAAATGAGATCAGCCATTAGGGATATGTTTACAATATGGGTGCTTGCCCGTCTCTGTTCCTCTATTCTCTGTGATTGCCTCAATCCATCTGCAACTTGTTCTAGTGACTGAGGGATGGGGTTTGCAGAATCATAGAGTTGCCTCAACCAACATGGCAATGGATTTTCCACTTGGGTGAAGAGAGGTTGGTGAATTTTAGACTCATCATCTGAAGATGATGCTTCCTTCTCTTGTGTAGAAGGGATAGCTCTTGGGCTAGGTTCATAGTGGATTGCCCCTTCACCTGATGATAAAGTGGAAGCTCTCTTTTCCTCCTCCACTGCATGTAGCTGCTCCTCCTTAAACACCACATATCGACTCCCCATGATGTTCTTAACCTCAGGGTCATAAAGCTTATAAGACTTCTTATCTTGACTATATCCTAAGAAGATACATTTGGATGTTTTTTGGTTGAAGCTTGTTTCTCTCCCTATCTCGAACATGTACATAACATTCCCTTCCAAATACTTTGAAATGGGAAACATAAGGGTTTTTACCAGTGTAGGCTTCTTGTGGAGTCTTTCCATCAAGTCCCTTGGTGTAGCTTTGGTTCAAGATGTAGACAACAGTGTTGACAGCCTTTGCCCAAAATTGATTAGGCAAACCCTTTCCCTTCAACATGCACCTTGCCATCTCTATGATGGTTTGATTCCAACGTTTTGCAAAACCATTTTGTTGAGGGCTATGTGCCACTATGAGTAAATGCTTGATTCCTTTACTCTTGCAGAAATCTTCAAACTCTATTGATGTGAACCCACCACCATGGTCTATCCTGAATTTCTTCATCTTCTTCCCTATTTCAGTTTCAACAAGCTGAAGCCATTCTTTAAACTTACCAAAAGCTTGAGCCTTATTGCGAAGTGGTCCAAGAGGTGCATCAATTCGATGGAGCTGAAACTTCATTTCTTTTTTTTGTTCCCATAAAAGGATTTGGCAAACTGTTGAAAGGTTGACTGCATGAAAACTAGCTATTCTTGGTGAAACAATGCGAACAAGTTGTGCAAACTCTCACCTTGGTCCAAAAGGTGCATCAAGCCAAAGGAAGACATAAGCGGCCACCTCTTCTTTTCGTGTCCATAAAAGAATTTGGTAAACCGTTGAGAAGTTGACCTCATGGAAATTTATCAAGGGAGATGCCCCATGGGATACTCAAAAAGAGAGATATGTAACTAACTTTCAGAACATGCCAGGTAAGTATTGTAGAGGAGTTTCTAACTATCCTTTATAAGAGAAGCAAGAGTCCCGTTTCACCATTAGTCACTAATTGTGCATCAAGGAACCAAGTTCAAAAGGAGTTCGATACTCATGGAAAGATAATAGGATTACCAATTTGCTTTGTAATTACATCTTAACTTCTTTACCTTTTTCCTTCAATCTGAATGAAGCTCTGGGAGCCACCAATGAAGCTCAGTATGTTCAAGGTTATTACTGCATCTTCAAAAGATGTTTTGATATGTGGATGAAGCCTACCTTTATAGTATTCTTTGATAGGTGTGGTGAGTAATAATCCTTTGTACAAGCAATAGTAGATGCAGCTCTAGAAAATGTCCCAACATGTTCTTTTGCTAATCTTCAAGCAGATATATGAGAGGGTGAATATATCATCACTCAAGATTAAGTTAGTTTTAGTAGGTGATGGCATCGGAAAAACCACGATTATAGGTCATTATAATATATAAATTCTGTGAGTTACCACCTATCATCATGCAATTATCATTGGTAAGCGATTATTATTATTATTATTATTATTATTATTTATTTTTATTTTTATTTTTTTTTTAAGAGGGTACAAGGAATTGGAAATACACACTCACACACCCAACCTCATAAGGTAGAGGCACCCATCATGAGGGACTCATGGGCATGTCCAGCCAGGACTTGAACTCAGGACATCTTCCTTAAGCTTCAAGGCGTCAGCCCACTAGGCTACGCGGCTACGAACAAGGTAAGCGATTTTTTGGTTTCTCTTTGTACACATTGTATTTCTGTACATACATGGTGATTTCAACTTCCAAATTAGATCCACAAAATGTTATACATCGAATGAAATATACTGCAAAGATAATAAACGTTGTCCATCTATCTGCGCATTTACATGTGTACACATGCACACAGAAACATACATACCTTATGTATTAATTAATTCTCTGCAACAACAAGACATCGACCATCTAGTCATTGGTATTGTACACACACAACTTGCCTCCACGTGTAGCCCGTGCGATGCGTCTCTTCGCCTCCAAAGGTGGGCAAAGGATCGACCCCATTGAAATGCGGATGGGCACTTTTGCATATATAGTATAAGGCGGAATTCAGACAGGGCAAGCCGCACTCCTCTTGTAGATATGTCGAGCTGAAGGACATCTTGAGGAATGGAACTCATTGTCTATAATACTCGTCTTATAGATATGTCTTTCCAATTCATTATACTCTAAAAGTAAAAAAACTAAAAAAATAATAATAAATAAAGCTATTGACTTCATGCCCACTCTTGATTCTAGGCGGATGCCCGCTCTTGAGTCAAGGGCACCACCAAAATGTTGGGGCTGCCGAAGGAGGTGGGCATTGGTTACTAGACATTAAAATTAATGAATGATTCATTGCCTTGCTTCTGGGCGACAAGATTGTACCTACTGTACGACACTCAAAAGCGCTGTTTTCCGGACCGTTCTCGCGTTTCGTACACAGAGGTCTCCATCGAGAAAACAATGTTGCCCTCTTTTCACCTTGGAGGGCCGAGGCCCACTGTGTCTGCATGTCACAAAGCAACCAGACGATCGACATGGCCAAATGAATGAACCCCGAACAACGCCTACATGGGCGCTAGTTTTACAAAATGACGATTGTTACGATACGGCAGGGCCCATTTACATGTATTATGGTATGTGGCATGACAGAGCAGCTTTGTCGCTATGGAATCTGAGAAATCTATAACAGTTATAAAAGTACAGTGTAAAGCAATAAGGCTCGAATATGAAGTACAAGGTGCTGTTGCCTGGAATGATTACTCAATAGACAACACAGTTTCTGGGTAGTTGAGAGCGACGAGTCCAGCTGAATCGGTGTGGTAATCTCATCTTCATCTCCAGAAGGACTGAGATGAATTTCGGTCTATCGTTTGGTGCCGTAAAACTGAGCGACTACATATAGCACGACCTTAACTAGCAAAGTTGCAAAGTCTGTAGCAGAAAAGAACAAGCTCGAGAATGTTAACCCTCACTATGAACTTTCGTGTGAGCTTCCTTAGCACCTAACCCGAAGTTCCTTGGTCGCGGTTTAAGAACTTCAAAAGTTTCTGTTGAACAATCAAGCTTTGAGCCTTCACGATGCTGACAATTCTCTTCTCTTATGTCGGGCGATTGTCACTCGAAACTTTGACAGAACGACAGTTCTATTCTCCTTTCATCAAGCTGAAGGCGACCTTCAAAGATATATCATACAAGATTCGTTCTTATCCTGTGATATATAATGACGTCGCTGCTATGGCATCTGCTGTACGACACTCAAAATGTCCTGTTAGTAGGACCCTTTTGGCGTTTATACACTGATGTCCCCATCGGCAAAGCGAGGTCGCCATCTTCTTGTTTTTGAGGTCCCCAGTTAGTGTGCTCTCTCACAGCAAGCGGACGACGGACATCCGCCATTTGGACGCTGACGCTCATGGCTTTAAAAGGTAACTAGGGACTGTGTATTCATTGATGCAAGTGTTACAAACGACAACGGTTGCGATACCCAGTGCCAGGGCTGTTGCATGACTCCCTCAGCAGGCCGTTTCGGTCTTCAAGAAAAACATCAAATAAAAAATTTTAAGTTGCAATCCATTAATTTACCTCTTGTAAAGGAGATGCTGGTTTTCTTCGTGCCCATATCTAGGAGAACAATTTAAATTATTTGGGAATGATTATATAGAGAGAGAAAGATAAATACATACATAAAGAGAGAGATACATACGTACATATAGAGGGATATATATATATATATAATATATATATATATATATATATTTTTTTTTTTTTTTCTTTTTTGGATGGAGATAGTAAAATTTCTTCCCGATTATGTTTGTCTATATTGATACTCATTGTAAAAGAACATGGCCTATGCAGAACTTTAGGTACCATTGCAGACTACTAAGTCCTTCATCTAGAGTTTGTCTAAATTGCCATCTAAGCTCCATATTGAGAGCATAGAGCTAGACATCACCATCTTTGTAGTTGTGATCATCTTAGCAATTTGAGGATTACAGTTCTTTTATCTCTCAATTCGTGTCCCTCTCAGTATCCTTTTCTCATCTGTGTTTATTGTTGTATTCTGCTGTGGTATATTTCTTACGAATGACATGTTATCAAATCAAATGTCAACTTCTTGGATAAACGACGAGAGTATTGGTTTTTTTCTATATGGTACTTGGGAAATAATAAAAAAGAAAACATTTGCTCTAGTCCATTTCCCATGACGCCATTTGGACTAGCACTAGAACTTCAAAGATTGGCATTGGAAAGACTCTCCTTCCTTTTTGTTCCTAGCTAGAAGACGTTAATCATCTTTCTCTCCCCTCCTCTCATGCTAATTCCTAAGTGAGTTTTTTGCAAGCGAGTGTATGGCTTAATTCACTTGTTAACTCCCTTGTGCTAAGGAAACTTTTTACCCCATGTTCCCCTAATCAAAGCAATGGACCATGAAGCAAAGGTACCTTCTAAAGTAGTTGGCCATAGGGCAGCTAGGTATGTCTAGAAGATGGTAAACATCAAGGAGATGTTTGAAGTTGATTTGCTCAAGGTTCTTCTTACATTTAGAAGTATGAAGAAGAACGATTCATAAGCTCACTTTTCCACACTGATGACATGGCAAAGATGTAAAAATAACCTTGAAATGAAAGTAGGTATCACTTCATAACCATTTGATTGAGTAGTCATCGTCTTCATGGGTCTATGGGTGAACATGGCTGCGCCATAGATGCGTGCATAAACAAGTGGTATCAGAGCATTTTGAGGGAAGCAATGGAGCAGATGGCAGTTCTTCATTAGTAGAGGATGGAGGTAAGGTGAAACCACCTTGGGCATTGCCATCGCTAGAAGAGTTGTTGTGGCTAGTGTCGTACAAGATATGCCTTCTCACGAATGTCTCATTGCACCTAGGGGAGATAGTGAAGTTGAGAGGCCATAATTTTGTCTAGTGTACAAAGCCACCATAGCCACCAAGGAGTTACTAAGTTAGAGAAGCCTTCTACATCAGTGCATCAAACATTGGAGTTTCCTAGTATTACGAAAGGGTCCTACTGACATTATGCTAGAGGTAAAGGTGAAGCAGCAAGCTCTAAGTAATTACTTAATCCATTCTTAGCAGCTCATCCTTCTAGCCACATAGCAAATATTAGACAAAGCTCTAGCCACAAGGCAAGCATAACATGATGCTAGGAGACTCATGGAGTAGAATGTGTAGAATGATACTACGATAGCCATGACTCTTAGAAAAAGTAGAGGAGAATGGGAAGACATTTACATCCAAAAAGCGAGCGATCAAAGCCTCTATCGAGACAATCAGTCTTGAAAAAATGCAATAGAAAGATTTAATAATCTACATTACATAGATATCAAAAGCAAGAACACCATAGCTTTAGAACAAAACTCGAAGATGTTGTGGTTATAAACTGCGATCGGCTATGAGTGGCTTAACCTCCAAAAAGATTGTGAAACTGCAAACTCACGGGATATGAAATTGTGAGGGTATTTTCTCAGGTATACGTTCCATTTTGGTTCTTTCATTCGAGTGCATGTGGTAGGTGACGTCATGTATACTACATTTGTGGGTACTTCAATGGATATGTCTCACACATTGTGGGAGAGTATGAATTTTTGGGTCCTTAATTTGGACAACTCATGCCTTGTTCTCAGGGGAGCACTAGATTGTGGTCTCTCACTAGACTAGATAAGATTTCAAAAGCACTAGATTGTGCTCTCTGACTACAATAGATAAGATTTCAAAAATATACTTCTACTTACAAGAACACCCACATAGGTAAAATAATACAAGAATATGTGATTGATACAAGACGTCCCACAACCCGAGACTGATAGGTATGAATAACTCAACTAGAGATGATACATGAGATCCTACAACATGAGATCATAAGTATGAAATAAGATATCTGAATTACAAGAAGTCCCTTTAGGGAGATGAACTAGATACTGAAAATAACTCGACAAGATCTTGTACTATGAGATTATAAGAGGGCAAGACAAGATGTCCAAGAACTAGACTAGACAAGATTGGAACAAGGAACAAGACAAGAATTGGAACTGGAACTTGGAGAGTACTTACTTGGTGGTCACGACTCCTTGAGCTCCCAAGACTAGTATTGGCAAAATTGAGTATGTATGTGGCCAACCCCTCCTTATATAGGTTTTCAAGGGTGGTTCATCAAGAACAGTTATGAATTGATGATGTCATCGATGATATCATCAATTCTAAACATGATCTCTGGATGTCAGAATCAAGCAAAAAGACAATCAATCTTAGGGTTTTGGCACATTTTGAATGCAATGGAAGCATTGGTTTCTCCAAATTCTGAACCAATAATGAGATATAGAAGTCATATACAATCTAGGATTTAGGATGGTTTCCTTTGTCTATGCCATCACCTCCCCCTCAAGCGACGAGTTCCACAAGGAGCGGTCATCATCTCTAGTCTCGGCTCTAATGGATTTTTCTTATGAAATTGTCAAATATTGATTGGTGCTCTGTGAAGGTTCTCTATAGGTTCCCAAGTGCAATCACTCATGTCATATCCTTTCCAATGAACAAGGTACTCCAATCTTCCTTGAGATATTCTTGAATCTAGGACATGCTCGACCTCAAATTCTTCATGATCGTGAATCTCGATAGGTGGTGAAGGACTAGGTCTCTCTGCATTCAATGGTGAAATTTGATATGGTTCTAATATAGACAAATGGAAAACTGGATGTATTCTCATGGTACTTGGTATCTGGAGCTTGAAGGTGACTAGATTAATCTTGGCCAAGATGGTGAATGGACCAAATCTTTGATGATCTAACTGTGCATAAGGCCTTGAAGTTTACAAATTGTTTTTGAGTAACCATCATTTGTCCCCAATTTGATATGATGGATTGTGAACACGATGTTTACCTGCATAGTACTTATATTGTTCTTGATCTTTATGGATCTCCTCCTTGAGTTCTTTCTGAAGGTGCATGAGGTACTGGGCCTTAAATCTGGCAACTGGGTTCTCAGTATGTGATGAAAATTTTGGAGTTAGACATCTACGGAAGCACGTGAACAACACAAGGAAGAAGAAGAAGCTTAGAGCACAACACACAATGCTAAATGTATTACCACTAGAATGCACAAAGATAAGTAGCCCGTTAGGGCAATAGGTGTATATACAAACTGGGGAAACAAACCTCCTAAAGAGGGAAAAAAGTGCCCCGAGAGTCCTAGAGTGTTCACACACATCACTACCTAAATATATCAACAAATCCCCCTTGGGACTGATGCGGTGAACAAGGAGCTGGCACTCATGTATATTTATTGTGATAATCTTAGCAGCATACAGTTAGCACGGAATCCTGTTTTCCATGCTAGAACAAAGCATATCGAGGTACATTATCACTTCATCAGAGAGAAGGTATTAGCAGATGATATTGATCTTGTTTATGTGAGAATAGATGAGCAGGTTGCTGATATTTTCACCAAAGCACTTGGAGCTGAGAAGTTGAAGAAGTTTCTAGAGATGCTTGGATTACAGGATATGGCATTGAGCTTGAGGGGGAGTGTTGAGATATCAAGCTCAACATGTGATGATCCAGGATGACACGTACCCGTTTTTCGTTTCTCTGACATGTATAGTGGTCACACTGGTATATGTCAGGGATACTTCATTGAGCTTTATTAGATTTATCTACCGAGAGTGATGGCACATTTGTTCCTTGCTGCTCACTCATTCCCGGACATTAGGATTTTCCTTATGTACTGATCTTTATATATTGCACTTGTTGTATTCTTTTTTTAGGTCATTCTTGTACATTCCTTTTTATGTAATAGAAGAAGAAGACCATTCTTCCTTGCCTCAATCTGTGTGTATGTGCTTCTCCTTGAGAGTGAGAGTGTGTGTGTGAGCTCTCTTCCTTATCTCCTTCCTCGTGACAATGCATAAGTAAATCAAGCATCTAATAGGCTACCGATAGAGAACAACATCAAATGCATCTCTAACATCATGAAGACTCAATCGTAGACTTGTCTCCATAGGAGTGGCAATAGGCTTACAGTCATCAAGGCCAAAATGCTACAATAATGTGTCAATATATTTTGTTTGACACAAATCCATTCCACCATCAAATTTCATAAAATCAACACCCAAATAATGATGCAAATGCCCCAAATCAGACATCTCAAATGAGGCATGCAAATCAGCTTTAAAGTCAGCAATATGCATGTCATGAGGACTAGTGAGCAGCATGTCATCAACATACACCACAATGAATAGAAGCACATCATTAGCATGCTTAACATATAAGGTGCTTTTAGTGGGACTATTCTCAAAACCATGTGCAATGAGATAGGCATGTATCTTTTCATACCAAGCACGTGGTGCTTTCTTTAAACCATATCATGCCTTCTTTAACCTGCACACCTGGATTTCATGCCTTTTTTGCACAAAGGCACATGTATGAAAAACATACACTTCTTCATGAAAGTCACCATTCAGAAATGTTGTTTTAATGTCCAACTGATGTACATTCCAACCATGATGAGTTGCAAGTGCACATATGCAATGAACAATAGTCATTTGACAAGGTGACGAGCAAAGGTTTCATCAAAATCAATGCTTCTTTCTTGTGCATAACCCTTTGCAATAAGCCTAGCTTTATACGTGTGAACTGTTCCATCAGGTTTATGCTTCAGCTTGTATACCCACTTAGTGCCAATGGCCTTCTTGCCAGGACGCAAGTCACATAAAGACCAGGTACCATTTTTCATGATAGCATCATATTCAGATTGCATTGCAGTCATCCAATGTTTAGAATTTTGTGCCTCATCAAATGAAACAGGTTCAGTCTCATCACAAAGACTAGAGGCAGCCATAGCATAGCAATCTGATGCAAAAGAGGCACTATGAGAGCCTGATTGAGTACGATATGACAGAGGTGCATCTAATTTGCTATCACATAAGGTCTGCACTAGCCACTTTGGCATAGTTTTTGCTTGCTCAATATGAGCTCTCTCATCAACAAGTGCATCATGTAAATCTGGTGTGCAATGGCTGAATAGCATCTTCCACAAAAACAACATCACGGCTAACCAGAATGCATTTAGTCTATGGATGATACAAATGAGAGCCTTTACTTTCAAAATTGTAGCCAACAAAAAAGAGCTTTTGCTTCTTTATCATCCAGTTTTCTACGATGTTGTTCACACACTAATGCATATGCCAGACAACCAAAAACACAAAGATGAGCAACAGATGGCTTGAGACCAAGCCAAGCCTCATATGAGTGATAGACTGCAGCGCTTTAGTGGGACACCTGTTTAGTACATATGCTGCACACATAACAACTTCAAGCCAAAAACTATGTGGTAAAGCTTGAGTCTTGACCATAAACCTCACCATCTCCATGAGTGACCTATTCTTTCGTTCATCAACTCCATTTTTTTAAGGTGTATATGGCATTGTACACTGATGTTTTATCCCATGTTCATTGAGAAATGCATTAAAGTCAGAAGACATATATTCCCCCCTCGATCAGAATGGAGGGTGCCCATTTTACATGCTGACAGATTTTCAGCCAAAACTAGATAGAAATTGTTTGAAGCACATAAACACTTCAGACTTTAACTTTGCATCTGACATAGCCTGAGAATCATGTACTACACATGCCAAATCATTTACAGATCTTTCATATTCTATGAGCTTATACAGCCCATGACATAAAATGCCAGAAGAAATAATGACATTGCCATTTGAGAGATCATAAACTGTACATGTATCATCAACAAATTTCACAACCAAGCCAATCTTGACAAATGCAGAAACTGATAATAGATTTTTCTTGATCCCAATCACAAATAAAGCATCTGAAAAAGTGAAAGAATTACCATCAGCAGTGGTCAAAATGATCTTACCAAGTCCCATATCAAGATAGGAGGAGTTGATGGTGCATGTAATAGTATTCCCTCTAGGGGAAGGCTCAAGTCAAGAGAAGACACTGTACTGCGAGGTAATATGTTTGCTCGACCCAATATCAAAATACCAAACATCTGAGTCTATTGTAGACATGCACTGCTTATGAGAAGATGTGTCAAAATTGCAAATAGTAGTAAATACCCATTTTTTTTCTTGCACAAGATTAGCAGACTCTATTTTCGATGTAGAGGCCTCTACAACAACCATTCCGACCTCTTTCTTCTTTGCCTCTTTAGCAGCCAGTTTTGGACAGCTCTTGATGACATGATCATTTGCTTTACAGTATTTGCAAAACAACTTTTTCTTTTTTGATTTCTTCTAATCTTGTCTTCCTTCTTTGAATGTGCAGCATTTGTAGATTTTTGCTTACTAGTAGAAGAGCTCCATTTACCTTTGCCCTTCTGACTAGCCAAGAAAGCTTTATCTACAACACGCATAATAAATATGTTCTGCGTAGAGTGGTCTTCCTACAACAGAACACAGACTACTCCTCAAATAACAAGGCATTTGGATTGCCTTTCATCATCAAACAAAGAGTAGAAACGAAACTCTGATATGAGTCAAGAAGATCATTCAGAACGGTCTGCACAAGTGAGCTATCTAGCATAATTTGATTAGTAGAAATCAACTATTCTTTCAAATCCTTGACCTTTGTGAGAAAACTGTCCATAGAATCACATTCATTCATGTGCTCACTCTCCAATTGTTTTCAGAGGTAAGCAACATGAGCCTTATTCTTAGCCTGATACAATATGGTAAGTGTATCCCAAGCATCCTTAGCTGTTTTGCAAGAGCGAATGTGAGGAATAATGGCACGTTTGATAGAAAAAGCTATCAATGCATGTGCTTGAGCATCTTTGCCATCCCAACGAATTTGCCCTACATTAGGTACAACAGAAACAGTAGAACAAATAAGAATCTGTAGAATATCACCATCTTCGACACCATCTCCATGAGCTCCAGCACCTATAGTTACAATATCTATATTTGCAGGTGTAAAAAGATGTCTTTCAACACCCTGCACAATATTCCATAGTCCTTTTGTGACCAATACATGACACATCATATAAGCCCACAATGGGTAGTTGGTACCATCCAACTTATCCTCAACAACCAACATATGGAATACATCACTACTTTCAGCCATGGCCGGTGACTAAAATACCTTGATGTAGAAAATAAATTGTATCTCAAAAAGCTGAATAGAATTGCCCAGAAAAATTCTGATAAACCTGTAGCAGACTTTGAGACCCTTATACTGGCAAACTGAAACTGGTATACATGGAACAAAAAGACAAAATACTATGCATAAGCACTGTGATAGTGCATTCAGAGGTCGAAACATGCTCAGATCACGATTTTAGCACCACACAACAAAGATGTTTTGATCTCTGAAACACTCTAAGAATGCTTACTAAATTTTGTGTGATTCTAAGACTGCAATCGAAGAGGTGTAGACAATGCCTTAGATGAAGTGGCGACCTGTTCTGATACCAATTGTTGGAGTTAGACATCTAGGGAAGCATGCGAACAACACAAGTGAGAAGAAGAAGCTTGGCGCACAACACACAATGTTGAATGTATTACCACTAGAATGTACAAAGAGAAGTAGGATGTTAGGGCAATAGGCATATATACAAGTCGGGAAAAAAAACCTCCTAAAGAGGGAAAAAAGTGCCCCGATGGTCCTAGAGTGTTCACACACATCACTACCTAAATATATCAACAGAAAAAGTCAAACCTGGATAAAATGTTACTCCATCAAGATTTCCTTCTATTATGGATGTGGGTGGTTATAAAATATTCTAAGTTCTTGTGATCTGTATACACAGTAACTTTATGAGCTTCTCCTTTTAGATGGTGATGCCAGGTATCAAATGCGTGAACTATGGCAAGAAGTTCTTTATCATGGATTTCATAATTAATCTTTAGAGGGGGAAATTACCTTGAATGATATGCAATTGGATGTAGGTGCCTATCATCTCCATATTGGGTTAGAATGGCCCCTAGTGTGAAGTCTGATGCATCTATCTCTAGGAAGAAGGGCTTGCTAGAATCAGGATGAAATAGAATTGGAGTAGTGGTGAATCCTAATTTCAAGGTGTGAAAGGCTCTTTTTGCTTCTTTGTTCCATGATAATTTCGATTTTCCTATAATCTTGGTAAGAGATGTCACTATCTTGGAGTAATCTCTGATGAATATCCTATAAAAATTAGAAAACCCTAGAGAACATTTTAGATCTTGAACACATGAAGGTGGTTTCCAATCAAGGATTGTCTTGATCTTCTTAGGGTCCATAAAGATTCCTTTCTCTAATACAATGTACCCTAAAAGCTCCACTTTTGTATGATGGAAAGAACATTTCTTCAATTTTGCATATAAACCTTTTTCTCTTAGTTTCTCTAGGACTATCCTTATGTGATATTCATGATCCTCTAGATTTTTGGAGAATATTAGGATATCATTGAGATAAATTACCACAAAGCCATCTAAATACTCTGAAAAGATATCATTCATCATATATTGAAAGACAACTAGAGCATTTGTGAGACCAAGTGGCATAACTACGTATTCAAAATGCCCATACCTTGTTTGAAATGCTATCTCCCATTCATCTCCTTCTCTAATCCTAACAAGATTGTAAGCTCCTTGCAAGTCAATTTTTGTGAAGAAATTTTCTTTTTTGAGGCGTTCCAAGAGCTTTGATATACATGGTAGAGGGTATTTGTTCTTTATTGCGACTTTATTCAGCCCACAATAGTCTATACACATTCGGAGATTCCCATCCTTCTTCTTTACAAATAAGATAGGGGCTCTTGCAGGAGACTTTGAGTGTTTGATAAATCCCTTGGCTAGATTCGCATCAATATTCTTGCATAATTCTATAAGTTCTTCTAGGGATAGTCTATAGATTGGTTGGAAGGGTGGTTGTGCTCCCTCTTGAAGTTCTATGGCACAATCATAAGGTCTGTGCTCAAGGAGGATATCTGCATTCTTCTTTTCAAAAACATTTTCAAAACCTTGGTATTGGTCGGGTAGCTTCACTAAATTGTCTTTCTTGGGCTTTGAGTTGGCATGGCATAGATCATATATATTGTTTCCTTCCTTACTACATTGTCTCTGACATATGTTAGGTTCTTTTGGATATCTCGATGGGTGATTTTATTCTTTTCCCAATTAATGTCTGGTTTATGTTTCTTTAACTAGGGCATTCCAACAATAACCAAATTTATTAGATTTGATATTACGTTGAAACATATGTGGGAATCATGGTCACCATGATGTACTCTTAATGGTGTGGTTTCCATGGTTATATTTTTGAGATGCTAGAGGGTGTCCATCTACTACTTCAACTACTACTAGTTTGTTCTTTCAAAGTAGTAGAATTCCATGTTTCTTGACCAATACTTCATTGATGAAACAAGAGGCGGCTCATGAATCTCAAAGGGCTGTAAGGGAAAGGGTCTTTGTAGTCATGATTAACTTGATAGGGGCAAGACATGTCTCTATGGGTGTAGCTCGAATTATGAGATCCTTTCTTATATCATGGTCTGGTTGTATGGTCTCTTTAGCAACTAGAAGTCATCATTTCCCTGCTCTACAAGGGTGGCTACGACTTTGGAGTTTGTTCTCTGATTGGGACAATTAACTACAATATGTCCAGGATAAAGGCATAACTTGTTATCTCTCCTTCTCTGTTTCTCTTGTGGTGTTTGTGCCTGGAACCTAGTTACATTTTTTTGCATAGGTTCAGGGATAGACGCATCTTTAGGAGTGGTCTGGAAGGGTTTCCATTGGAAAGGCCTTCCTTCTACTTGTTTTTCTTGTTTCCTTTTAAAACGTTGGAGTAACATTTGCAATTCCTCTGTATTCAGCTTTAGTTGATGAGAGAGCAACTAGAGGTTGCTTCTTAGATGACCTATAAATCAATTTGGTACTTGAAAAGGTGAGATAGCCTAATGTAATTCTCTTATCATCTTTGGAACCTGCCCAATCTACATCAAAAAATAGCTTGACATCTAAATTAGAGGTAGAAGGGTAGTATAACCCTTCATTAATTGTGCCCTTCAAATAATTCAAGATTCTTTTAGCAACTTCCATGTGAGGCTTCCTTAAAGTGTGCATAAATTGACTTAGCACACTAACTCCTTAGCATATATCTCCACTAGTTAGAGTAGCATAATTCAGGCTTCCAACAAGACTTTGGTAACAAGTGACATCTTCAATTAGCTCACTTCATAAGCACTTAGCTTATGATTTACCTCCATTGGTGTACGTGCAACCTTTGTATTTTCCATCTTGAATTTGGAGAGCATACCTCCAATGTACTTTTTTTGAGTTAGGAACATACCACTCTTTGTATGTAACACTTCCAGACCTAGGAATTAAGTGAATAGGCTAAGATCACTGATCTTGTTCATCTAAGCTTTGATCCTCTTAATTCCATCTGCATCATTACCTGTAATGATTATATCATCTACATATATAGAGAGGTATATGACCTATGAATGGATGCTCTTTATGAAGAGGGAAGGATTTGCCTTGCTCATCATGAATCCTTTATCCTGCAAATAAGTGACCAATCAATGATTTCAAGCTATAGGAGCTTCCTTCAAGCCATACAAGGCTTTCTTTAACCTACATACATATTTTGGATATGGTTTATCTTCAAAGCCAAGAGGTTGAGCCATGTATACCTCCTCTAAAATCCAACCATTAAGAAAATGGTCGGATTTCTGAGGATGCTAAACTCATGAGTACTCTAATTGCGGGCATCTTTGCCACAGGTGAGAATGTCTCTTCATAGTCTATATCTTGGGTCTGAGCGAACCCTTTAGCCACAAGCCTTGCTTTGTACCTATTAATTGAGCCATCAAAATTATTATTTACCTTGTAAACCCACCTTGATCCAATGATCTTCATAGATGGTTTCTTGCCAACCAATTCCCATGTCTGATTCTCTTGAAGAGCTTCTATCTCTTCGTCCATGTCATCTTTCCATTCTAGGTTCTTCTTGGCTTCTTCAAACGTTGATGATTCTTCTGAGCTTGTATCGTGAGCAATGTAAATAGAATGCTTAGTGACTAAGGATGTGTCATAACCATACCTTTTTGGCTTCCTTTTCTCTCTAGTAGATATGCACCCAAAGATCCTACAATGGTCAAGGTTTCATCCCATCCAATGCTTTTGATGGGATTCTATTGAACAGATAGGAGGTTGTAGATACAGCCTCTGCGCATAGGTAATTGGGCAACTTCTTATCATTTAGCATTGGCCTTGCAACCTCCATTATGGTTCTATTCCTTCTTTTCTACCATTCCATTTTACTCTGGAGTATACCTGTTTGTAATCTCTCTTTTGATTCCTCTCTCTTGGAGGTAGGCATTAAAGTCATAGGAGAAATATTCTCCCATTCCATCTGTTGGTGCAAGTACCAAGCCTACACACTTGGCAAGGCATGAGAAGATCGTACGTGGAATGGTTGAAGTCCCATGAAAACCATTGCTATGGATTCTTTACATTTTACCATTTGTAAAAGTCTACTTGACTTGGAGGAATATCTGTAACTACCACTAAACTCGTGGAGTTAGTTAGAAGGAAAAGCGATGACTTCATTTGGAGAGAATACCTCCTAGATTAGGGGATAACTTTTTAGTGAGAACCAAAGTTGAATTCAAATTCAAATTTTGAATGGAACATTTATAAAAGATGAATGTAAAAGACTCGCGCTAGAGATCACTACAATCCCGAGTTTTTGTTGATCACATTGTAAAGGAGTGAGGCTCTCATCATATCCTACATCTCTATTTATCATTGGGCATTGATTAGCACGCCAATGATCATGTACAACATTGTTTCATAATACAATAGCTCATTCATTATATCTGTTGATCTCTCTGTTATTGTCACTCAGAGTAGTCATTTTGTGTTACTCATATCTCACTCAATACGCCACCATTTTCAATGTTCTATAGCTTGTTGGAATCCGCTCTACGATTTTTACATGATGCCAAGTTTTGAAGACAATCCATTTAGTGGATTGAGAGAAACGTGCATCGACGTACTCACTGGTCAAACTCTCTAGAAGTCCTAAAAAATTGGGGGCAATGCTTTACTTGATAAATTGATTGCTTTGTGTATAGTCAATCATTTTAAATGATTCCACTTGGAATCATTAGCTTATTAAGTAGATCTGATATCTCCAAAAGGCAGGTTTCTAATTCCTACTGTACTTGAAGCACTAAGCTTAACAAGCAGTAGGTGTGTGAACAAAAATAGAAGGTTTTCATTGATCTTTAAATGTGAAGTAGTCTGTGTTGTAACAAACATTACTTGCATCATTTCCAAAGTACATATGCACTTATTTAGTGTCATTCAAAATCTAAGAGGGCCTACAACACAACTCTGAAGTCAAAGAGGGCTGGTACAAAGCAGGGATTAGCAGTACCTACTCATTTCTTCGAGTGTCCATCCATCTTTCCCAACACGGGTATTAGAGCAAAGCTAAGGTAAAATGGGAGATGGTTTTCCTTCTTTCATTGATAAATTGGACAGGAACAACTATCAAGCATGGTCCTTAAGAATGAAGACATTCTTGCTAGGAATGAGTCTCTATGGATACATTTGAGGAGACGAGGAGATGCCCATTTTTAGAACCAAAGGACCACCTACAAGAGAGGAACATGAAAGACTCAATTCATGGTGTGCAGAAGATGCATTGGCTGTTGGAAGTGAAGTAGGCCCTTAGGCTCATGTCACAGGTCCATAGTTCCATAGGTCCAGTATATACAACATTAATTCCAGCATTCTTCAATATTGACAAAACATGAACATACCACAACTTAATCATACAGATGATGAGATAAAGATAGAGAAAGAATAGACTACATGTGTAAGATGTTACGTAAGCCATCGCTTACTCATAGTATCATATATACCAATGTTCAATGTACAATGTGGGAGCAAAACTCTCAACCACTCTATGTGATGAGAAATAGATGAATGAGTGAATGTACAATGTAACAAACATATTCACATGTATGGGTAGTAATCTGAATATACATGAGATGTGTGACCTTATAGGTTATAGAAGAGTGAATATGAGTGACTGAAAGAGGAAGGATCAGTGTGAAACTGATAGTCAACAAACCCTCATCTGAACTTAGGCTATGGAAGACCCTAAGTCAGATACGTGCGTGAAAAGATCACATACTTATAAAGTAGCATAGAATGCTAACAAGTTTGCTGCAGGAAATCCTCAAACTCATGTGAACACACCTTCTCAAACACCTCATCAAAATATGCATAAAGCATATACGTACTATTTCTCTTGTACCTATGCCGAATAGGACTCCTCCTAATATGAACGCCACGGCCTCCATAAAATTCAAGTAGTACCTGTGTGCATAAAGAGAATATGTACCTGAATACTTAACATAAGATGCAAATCTTATGTTAAACACCATCCAATGTCTTTGAAGTAGCCCGACATCTTCTTGTAGAAGACAATCTTCAACCTGATATCTTCCTATAGAAGAGAATCTTCAAATATGTCTTTGAAGTAGCCCGACATCTTCTTGTAGAAGACAATCTTCAACCTAATATCTTCCTGTAGAAGATAATCTTCAAATACACCATGTAGATGGCCGATCCTCACCATCAAGCTGCTAATGACCAAGTCTTCTTGCCATGAACAAGAGATAACCTCCTCTCCATGAACTAGAGTGTGAGCACACCCTTCATCTTCTCCAAGAAGAATCATTAAGAAGAACTCCATAGCTGCTCCTCAACATGCTTCAAGTTAGCACCATGGCTGCCCCATGTGCTAGAAGAAACACCACCTCTATTGAGGTCCAAGCTCCAAGCTTGTGTTGAATACTAGGTGAAGGATGAATAGAAGTGAGCCCAAGCACTTGTTATATAGTGTTTGATTGTCCTCCAAAAGCTTCTCCAAAATCATTATCTTAGCGATCCTAGTGAATAAATCATATCGCAAGAATCTATGTTCGGGAATTGAATCTCCGTCGGCTGTTCAAACTAAAACGCATCGGGTATAGTTTAAAACTTTAAAATAATCTTCGCGATCAGCACTGCCGATCAGGGGACTTGAACCCTGGTTGCTGCATTGGAAGTGATATGACCTATCCATGCGCCCAACGCCACTTCTTGTTCATGGGAGTGCACAAGACTTATACACATGCTAGGACAACTGATCGACAACGCCCGCTTTTGGAAGGACAATGACTTAGCCAAGTTGCTAAGCGCTTTTGTTGTACTGAGGACCAATAATGAAAGCTACACATTCTGTTCTTCCTGGAGAATATTGGATCAATAGGATATTGTTTTCCAACAATCCCCCCTGCAATGTCATATTGGTACAATCTGAACTGAATCTGCAAACTTTATAATCTGCAAATTACCACAAGCTTCAAATAGCCTGTACTCCCGTACTTCAGAACAAGTCTTCTTCAAAATTGAATATGACTTTCCTTCAAAAAATCTGAACTTGCTGAATATGAACCATAATACTTGAGAAAATATGCAAACTAGATATCCAATAGTGATCTCATCAAGCAATCACTGCTTGACAACTAATATAGCATGAACTGTCTCCGAACTTGCTATCTCCTGTCTTCAAAAACCTGAAAACATACACTAGGATCCACATATTTGCATTTACCTTCCAAAAAGGTTTCTCAACGTACTTCTGCTGCGTTATGTAAATACACTAAACAAAATCAGGAACTGAATCCTGGAACCTATGACTGACAACTCACAACTTAGTGTATTATGAATAGTGCTGGTTCATCTCTGACTGTACTCAAGTCAAATCAACTCAACTCAATTGAAATCAACTGAAATATGAGTCCAAAAATCTATGATGTCATCATGTCTTTATCCTTTCAATCCTTCATACCTCTTTCCTTCAGAACTTGGTATAAACATATATGTGCGCACTTTTGAAATATACCTTTCTGAAATATCAAGCTTCTCTTCAATAGAACTCTGGAACCTTCTCCTGAACAGGAACATCCTATCAGGAACTTTCTCCAAACATTCTTTTTCTTCCTTCTTCTTTCAAAGCTGGAACATAAAGAGAACCTCACAAAGGAAATATAGGAATTCCTATATCTAGGAATACCTATAAGTATAAAACTGCTTCTTTCACATATGGCTGAAAAATAAGTCTTCATGTTTCATCACCCCCCTAGATGATTTAACTCTAGTATCCAGTATTCTTCAAATATATCGAACTTTATGAAATCTGGAACGTCTTCCTTCATAAATCTGATGTTCAGTGATCAATACCTATATCTGAAACAAAATCTCTGAATCCTTTTTATTAGCACTACACATATGCCAATAGCTTTCCATGTCATTCCTCAGCTTTCCAAATTGTAGAATAAGGTTAGCTGATCCTAACATAACAAAACCTTGCTGAAAGCATTTTAGGATTCATAACCTTCTGTATCATAACAAGTATCTTCTTCTTTCTGCAACACAAATTTGATAGAACCTGAATCTTTAACTTACTTCCTCCAATGTTAAGAATCTTCACAAACAAAGGATAGACAACTGAATCATAAATACTCAAGATCTTCAAGATCTATTCAAGATCAATGATCTCTCCTCTGTAGAATCTGATCTCATCAAACCTTCATGATTGAATGTTTGATTTATTACCTGAATGTCTCCAAGTGTCCATGCTTCTCAAAAAGTTGTAAAAATTTTCTGCAAACAAATCCTTCAAGAATCTGTAACTCCTACTTGAAATATAAGTGGATAAACTTCTCACCTTGAGAACTTCAAAAGCTGCAAGTTGATACTTCATAACTTTCATATTTTACCCGAGTGAAATGTGATAGTACCTGCTTGACTTTCTTTTGGCTAACTCCACTTCTTAATCAAGTGATAGGATCTAATGGAACACCTTTTTGAATACAAACATGTATCCAAAAGTCTAGACAATCATAGAAAGTAGATTCTCCAACTTGACTCGTACATCAACAAGATTAAATTTTTTGAAGTTTTCTAAAAATACTGAATATGAGGTAACCTTTTCCAAACATAAAACCTCAACCCAAGTCTTCAACATCTGCTACAAAACTCTTTTACCTCAAGAGTTAGATAAAGAAGAAATATACTTCTCTACAACTTGGCATTTACCAAGTAGCTCTGTATTAGAAAGGAGGATCCCGATTGTTGCAGATATATAGAAATTAATCTTTGAAGATTCAAAAAGTGAAAGATTGAAGTAAAATCGAGGCCTGAAGCTATCAAGAAGATCAAAAGGAATTACATTTGAAGTAAAGGTACATTCATTATTCACAAAGCTTGAAGAATTTATTGCACAGGTGAAGAAAGGATTGGAGATTCTCTTCAGATAGAGAAATTGGATAGAGAAAACTACCATGCTTGGTCAATGAGAGATGGAAGCTCATCTTATGAGTAAAGAGCTGATAGGATATATCACAGATGAAGAAGAAAAACTAGAATTTAGGGATCCTAGTGTTCCAACCAGGGAAGAGCTCTCAGATTTGAAGACATGGATGAAGAAGGATGTTCAAGAAAGGAGCATTATCTATATGGGAGTCAATTATTACTTGCTACCTCACATTAGAGGACTTGAAAGTGCAAGTGACATATGGAATGCTTTGGAGGAGCATTTCCAAAACACAGAACCAAGGAAGGCATCTTTATGGGCAGAATTCACCACATTCAAGAAGAACGCTTCTCAATGTATTTCTGATTATGTAGCAAGGATGAAGGACATTGCAAATGCATTAAGAGCAGTTGATGAAGATATTGAAGAGGATAAATTGGTAAGACAATATCTCACAGGTTTGGGAGGAGATGGTAAGTGGAAGCCATTCAGAAAATTAGTTGGAAGTCTCATCTACGTGCAATAGCAGACCAAATATGTCTTATGTTGTTGGAGTAGTAAGCGTTCTCTTATAAGCCTTGCCAAACTCATTGGAAGGCAAGCATGTGGATACTCAGGTATGTGAAAGGAACCACTGATTATGGTATTCTTTATGAAGAAGGATCACCTCTAATTAGATATTGTAACTCACATTGGGCAAGAGATATTGATACCAAAAAATCACTTTTTGGATATTGCTTTTCTTTAGGATCAGGGATTTTCTGTTGGATTAGTAAGAAGCAACCAACTATGCATTATCTTCTATTGAAGTTGAGTACAAAGCTACATGTGTTGCAGGATGTGAAGCAGTATGGTTGAGGAGGATCCTATGGCACATAGGAATACAAAGATGTTGGTGCACGACAATAAAAAATTGATGATTTGGACAAAGGATTGAAGTCAAATAATAAAGCAAAGATCAAATTCTCAGGCTTGAAGAGTAGTGCATGGTCAGAAGTTAATGACTTGTATATACATATATACTAATCTTGTAATTAGTTCATAGAAACTTTGTATCTTTGATGAGTCGGGATATAAACATCTATATATACTTGATATAGACATACTACGAGTAGTAGAGATGATGTATGAGAAGAATTAGAAGTCATGAGAAGGCTTAGAAAGAAGAAATAATTCATCCATCAGATGTATATTGTCTCATAATAGAAGAGAATCTAAAAAATTGCAACCTCCATCTTTTGCTCAGTGCTCCTTCTATGTTTATCTTCTTGATGAATGCTTTTGTACAAGTCTAAATCTATAGTAGAGTGACCTCTGTTAAAGTTTTGAGAGCCTAAGCAGAGAGAATTTTAAATAGGAACATTTACATGTGTAAATGTGAAGAAGTGAACGCAAGGTGCAATCCTAGTGGTCAATGTTTCGATCAGATCTCCCTCCATAGTGTAAAGGTTTGAGAAAGTAAGCACTCATTCTTTAAGTTGAGAGGTAAGCTACTTGTGGCTAAAAGCATTTGAATAAATGAGTCTAGTTTGGGAGAGCCATGCATTAGAAGTTGCAGGTATCAAAGTCGACTATACAGAAGAACAATTTGAGACATAGGTACATTGTTTGGTGCAAATCTCAAGATCTACTTAATCATTTGGATAAGGTGCAAAAACTTTAGGAGACATCGTGTATAAATTTTCATTGAAAACCTTGCACATTTGATTAGTCAATGAGTGAATTAAGTGCAAGGTTTTCAATGAGAGTGTGACTTGGATAAGGTGCAAAAACTTTAGGAGACATCGTGTATAAATTTTCATTGAAAACCTTGCACATTTGATTAGTCAATGAGTGAATTAAGTGCAGCAGACTTTTCTGAATAATTAGTTTCTTCACAGTTAGTTCAAAGTTTGATAATTTGGCATTGATCTTCCAAAATTGGTTGAGGTTTTGCCTTTTTCTTGATATAGAGCACTCTAACATCAATGATAACTTCTTCTTTTGGAGATTAACACTTTCTATCAGTGGTATCTGAGCAAGAGTTATCAGAATTGAAGAAAGGAGGATCCCAATTGTTGCAGATATATAGAAATTAATCTTTGAAGATTCAAAAAGTGAAAGATTGAAGTAAAATCGAGGCCTCAAGCTATCAAGAAGATCAAAAGGAATTACATTTGAAGTAAAGGTACATTCATTATTCACAAAGCTTGAAGAATTTATTGCACAGGTGAAGAAAGGATGGGAGATTCTCTTCAGATAGAGAAATTGGATAGAGAAAACTATCATGCTTGGTCAATGAGAGATGGAAGCTCATCTTATGAGTAAAGAGCTGATAGGATATATCACAGATGAAGAAGAAAAACCAGAATTTAGGGATCCTAGTGTTCCAACCAGGGAAGAGCTCTTAGATTTGAAGACATGGATGAAGAAGGATGTTCAAGAAAGGAGAATTATCTATATGGGAGTCAATTATTACTTGCTACCTCACATTAGAGGACTTGAAAGTGCAAGTGACATATGGAATGCTTTGGAGGAGCATTTCCAAAACACAGAACCAACGAAGGCATCTTTATGGGCAGAATTCACCACATTCAAGAAGAACGCTTCTCAATGTATTTCTGATTATGTAGCAAGGATGAAGGACATTGCAAATGCATTAGGAGCAGTTGATGAAGATATTGAAGATGATAAATTGGTAAGACAATATCTCACAGGTTTGAGAGGAGATGGTAAGTGGAAGCCATTCATTCTATCCACTGACTTGTCACTTGAACATTTCACTCCTGATTTGAAAAGAGGAAGAGGTAGAAGCAAAAAAGATGGAGTCAAATCTTGCTAGATTTGTGGTAAGACTAATCATTTAGCTCATGAATGTTGGCATAATAATAAAAATGGCGGAGGATACAATCAAACTTTAATTCAAGAGGAAGATGTAATAGAAATCAGAGAGGTAATTTCAGAGGTAGAGGTAGTAGAGGTTACTTTGGAAAAAATGTAGGTAGAGGCTTTCAAAGTCAATCCTACAATAATACCTACTGCAACTATGCTTCAGATCAGAAGGAGGATTCAACATTAATTACGAATGCAACTTGTGAAAGACAAAGTGAAGATCAAAGAGTTTTTTACATTGACTCAGGGTGTAGCAATCACTTGAGTGGCAACATAGCTTTGATGACTGATTAGGAGAACAAGGTGAATAATCGTGTAGTTCAAATAGGTGATAATACAAAGCATAATGTGAAGTCTATTGCATCAGTAAAGGCCAAGGATGGAAGTACTCTTCTGAGCAAGGTTTTGTATGTTCCTACAATCCTAAAGAATCTAATAAGTGTAGGACAAAGTTTAGACAAAGGTTATGAAGTAAGGTTCACTAATGATGGAGTTTTTGTGGAAGATCCTAGCAATGGGTATAAACAAATTGTTTCAGGAAAGAAAGAAGGAAGACTCTTCAGATTGAAGATTCAAGGCAATGTTGGTCATGCCTTGTTCACTTATGGAGGACATAATATCTCTGAGTTAGATCTTTGGCATAAAAGGCTTGGACATTTCAATGAAAGAGGTATTAAGGATATGATTAACAATGGTTCAGTGCTTGGATTACCTAATGTTGTAGGACAACACATGACCTCCAAATGTGAAGCATGTCAATTAGGTAAGGCTCATATCCAATCATATAATAAGCATGGTTTCATGTATTCAGAGACGCTTGAATTGGTACATACAGATGTGTGGGGACCATCAATGGACTTTAGCATTAATGGTTCAAGATATTATGTGATTTATGTTGATGATGCTACCATGTGGATCACCATATATGTGATCAAAGATAAATCAGACGTGTTCAATATGTTTAAACATTATCATGTGTATGCAGAAAGAGTTTCATGATAAAAATTGAAGAGATTGGTCAGATGGAGGGAGAGAGTATTTTTCTAATGATTTCAGTGACTACTTGTGGAATGCAGGTATAAAAAGGGAAGTTACTTGTAGGTACTCTCCTCAACAAAATGGTGTAGCAGAAAGAAGAAATAGAACTCTTGTTGATTTTGTAAGGTCAATGATGAAGGAGAAAAATTTCCCTAATTATTTGTGGGTTGAGGCTGTAAATATGGCTATATAGTTGGTTAATAGGCTACCATGTAAAGATTTGCAGGGTATGACACCATATGAGGCATGGTGGGGTAAGAGACCTACCTTTGATCATTGCAAAGTATTTGGATGTTTGGCGTATGCATATGTGCCATTTCAATTGAGGCATAAATTGGAACCTAAAGCAGAGGTTCAAAGACATGGCAAGTATAAAGAAGATGGAGAAAATCGCAATTGATGATTGAGGGGGAGCTGTTGGTGCAGGACAATCAATGATTGATGATTTGGACAAAGGATTGAAGTCAAATAATAAAGCAAAGATCAAATTCTGAGGCTTGAAGATTAGTGGTCAGAAGTTAAAGACTTGTATATACATGTATATTAATCATATAATTAGTTGATAGAAACTTTGTATCTTTGATGAGACCGGATGTAAACATCTATATATACTTGATATAGATGTACTACGAGTAGTAGAGATGATGTATGAGAAGAATTAGAAGTCATTAGAAGGCTTAGAGAGTAAGAAGAAGTAATTCATCCATCAGATGTATACTTTCTCATAATAGAAGATCTGAAAATTGCACCTCGATCTTGTCGATATACTTAGGTAGTGATGTGTGTGAACACTCTAGGACCATCGGGGCACTTTTTTCCTCTTTAGGAGGTTTCTTTCCCCCGACTTGTATATATGCCTATTGCCCTAATGGGCTACTTATCTTTGTACATTCTCTAGTAATACATTCAGTATTGTGTGTTGTGCTCCAAGATTCTTCTTCTTCCGTGTGTAAACACTGTCGTGAAGATTTCTACCGTACTGATCAATTGGTGGCTGCCCTTTAGACTATGTATGCATCGTATTGAGTCATGCCAATACTCAAGTTGGCAATCCTTTTAGAAAATCATGGGAACTCCTCTTGGAAGGAGGGGTGGCAGATATTGTAGATGCGCATGCAAGGAACAAAAAGAAAACGTCTATCTTCATTGAAGGGGGAACGCGCTAATGGAGGCTCTCTCGGGGTTTTGCCCTTTTCACACAGAGGATCAGGTGCCCTTCCACCTCGTGACAGCAAGGATCCCAACAGGCTTACGGTCGTTCTCGATTTGGATGAAACATTAGCAAGGATCCCAACAGGCTTACGGTCGTTCTCGATTTGGATGAAACATTAGTTTGTGCATCAATTGGTCTGCCTCCTCTTCTCTATAGTCAAGCGTTGTGGTCTGGGTTGAAGTGGTTTTGATCTGCAGTGCGTAGCATTCAAGAGAGAGGCGTCCTGACGTCATGACTACAATTGTTTAGAGCGCTGGTTTACACATACTTACCAGACCATTCAGAAAGGAGAGGATAGGGGAAAGCGATGTCTGAGTGAATCGATAGTTTGGATCTGAACAATAAGATAGCTTTCAATTGTTCATCTTAAGGAGGGGGAATTTTGAGGGATGCGCAAGAGCTTCTTGGGGAGCACACATAGCTGTTTCAGAATGAAAATCAATCCAAAGGTGGTGCCGAAGATTAGAAAGAGTGATACAAATTGTATCTCTGTTCGTTTTAACTGTAGAGGATGTTCAGCTGGTGTTGTATCTTCGTAGAGGTCATATGTCATTCTTGAATTCGATGGCTGCTGTGCACGGATGACATGGTCTAAATCCAAAAAATGATGAAATACTTCAGTTTTTTTATTCATTGTGTATAGAACTTCCATGTTTTGAATGTCGTTGTTGTTGCTGAGATTAAAAAGGTGCATCACCTTGGACATGGAAGAAGGCAGAGGGATCACGAAGGAAGAGCTGGGAAGTTTTGATGCTGCAAACTCATTTTACTTCTGAATTTGAAGGATGAACGCTGAAGACCTGGAAGATTAAGCTAAAGTTCTGGATGAATTTTATTGTTGTCCCTCTGATGTTCAAGTGATTTCTCATATCTGGAGGGTTCTTCGTGGATGATTCAACTTAGAGAAGCTTAATTAGAGAGAGAAACGGAGATATCTAACAATGATCTGAGGAGAAGGGAAAGGAATGCTGACGAGAGAATTTGGACATGGCAATATTGGAAGGCTAGATCTCTGACGTATGTGCTCTCACTGTACATCAACATCTATAATCAAAATAATGCGACGTTGGACGAGGTATTGATTCTCTACATTTTTCTCCGACATTTGTTTTAACAGTTGAGTGAAGATGATGTTTGTACATCTTTGCTGATGCCAATTATAATATGTCATCTTCTCTACGCCAATTTGACTCTGACATACTTTTGGCATTTTAATATAGGTGAAAATTTTAATGAATACATTCGTTTTCTGTTCGCTGAGTTGCTCGCTGGGAATCCACCGAGTAATCTGTAACTTGCGGTGATGCTTTGATATGTTGACTACAATATGTTTACTATGCTAACGACTCTGCCATATTCTGAAACATCTGTTGTTGCTGTTGATAGGCCAGCTCACAAACAATATGAAAAACACTTATCATTGCAATGATAAAGTCTATATTAAATTATGAGCGTATATCTTTTGATAGTGTTACGCTTCATGTTGAATCCATTTGCGCTATATTAATTGTTCTTCTCTGTCAATAAGAATCAATTGAAAAAGTTTATAAATTCTGGTGTTTGGTCTATGAATCGGCTAATATTGTGCTACTATGTTTTAGAATGAGTTGTGAAAGAATTTGTGAGTCTGTATATTTGAAGGAAAGCGTATCTGCTGCATGAAAGAAAAAAAAATCAGATGCTTCGTAATGAGTTGTATTCAAATTTATTTGTATTTGCGCATATGATAAAGGCATCAATGTTGTTTCACAGAATGACTGATTGAACTAAAGTCGTAAAGAAAGAAAAATTGATAGTTTTCTTGTTCCAGATTGTATAGTCAGTTATTAATAGTCTCCAATTCAACTGATAAATATACTATGGTGTTTGTTTCCAATGCTGAGAAGTTAACTCAAAAGAACGTAATTGCTTTGATGGAGGGACTTTATTCGGAATGCTTAATGTTAAGTTGTCTATTCGTACATGACGGTCGCTGTTAAAACAACTCAAAAATGTTGAGTACATTCATGAATTATTTAAGCACATAAAGATCAACGATCTTTATGGACAATAAACCAAGTAATGAACTTCCTAGGACTTTTGATTCTTATGTGTATGTATCTTTCCGAGTGAAAACATTTTAGTCTTTTCTTTCGAACTAAAAGCAAAATGAGAATTGAAAGGAGGTTAAGGCCAATTTGAGTTGAGTTGTTCACTTCAAAATTTGACATGGTCATTAGAACTGTCTATAATAGAGTCTTAGGGAGTACATAGCTTATTTAATGAGACCTTGTGTGAGGATGAAAGTATCTATCAAGGTCACTTTCTTGGCACTCTGTGTGCACCCCTAAGCGCGCAAGAACCCGACCACAACGCGTGCTTCTGCAGACATCTAACTCCAACAATTGGTATCAGAGCAGGTCACCGCTTCATCTAGGGCATCATCTGAAGTATTTCGAGGCCGATGCACCACAGTGTGCTCTCCTTCTCGAGAGCTCCACAATGATATGCTCCGAGTAGAAAACCGAGCTCCTGAGGCTGCACACAGTACTTCGCACAGATGCTGCAAAATACACAAAAAACACAGTACACAAGGAGCACGAAGGCAGACTTCTTAGGTCTTACAAATGCGGTCGAATTTACAGTCTTTGACTGACTAGGCCACTATATGTTTTATTAAAGAACATATACAAAGAAGAGTCCAGTGGCCATTTGGCCTTTCACATGGACACTACTGGTAACAATCTTCCACTAAAGGCCAATATGGCCAAAGTAACTATGGGAGAAAAAATAAAGAAGGATAAAGAATACCTAAGTGTAAGTATACAAACTATACCTCCCACCTGATGGGCATGTTACATAGTATACAAGTGACTGTGTAAGATCAGGAATCAAGTAACCCCCATCAAGTGACAACAGTGTCAAAAGCTATCCTGTGGTAGAGCTTTAGTCAAAGCATCTGCGGCATTATCTCGAGTGTGAATCTTCTCAAGAATAATGCACTCAGTGGCTAAGCAATCTCGAATGAAGTGATACCTCATCTCAATGTGCTTGGTCTTTGCATGATAGACCGGATTCTTAGCAATGGCACTCTGACTATCACTGAGCAAATGAGGTACATGCTGAGGTAAACCCATATCACAAGCAAGATGAGAAAGCCACAATGCTTCCTTACATGCCTCACTTGCTGCAACATACTTTGCTTCTGTGGTGGAAACAGATGTACATTCTTGAAGACAAGATCTCCAAGAGATAGCACCTCTAGCAAAATGAAAAATGTACCCTGATGTATACTTACAATTGACTACACAACCAGCATAGTCAGAATCTTTGTAACCAATAATGGATGTTTTCCCTCTACCTAAGCATAGACACTTGTCCTTAGTGCCACTCAGATATCTTAAAATCATCTTGACCGCTTCCCAATGTTTCTTGCAAGGATTAGACATATATCTGCTCACAAATCCCACTGCAGAT
This sequence comes from Ceratopteris richardii, assembly GCA_020310875.1. Lineage (NCBI taxonomy): Eukaryota > Viridiplantae > Streptophyta > Polypodiopsida > Polypodiales > Pteridaceae > Ceratopteris > Ceratopteris richardii. The sequence goes on along the minus strand of CM035422.1, from coordinate 2,269,056 downwards.
GCAATGTCTGGTCTCGTAGCTACCATAGCATACATGAGACTACCAACAGTAGACTGATAGGGAATTTTGTTCATGAATTCCTTTTCCTCATCTGATTTGGGGCAATCATCCTTGCTCAATTTCACATATGTGGGTAAAGGTGTACTCAATGCCTTTCCACCCTGCATATTGAACATGTGAAGTACTTTGGATATGTACTCACTTTGAGACAAGTATATGCATCTTTTACTCCTATCACAAGTAATGTGCATGCGAAGAATATGTTTGGCATCCCCTAAATCCTTCATATCAAATGTATGATTTAACTTCTTTTTGAGAATTGACAAATCATAAGAGGACTTCCCAGCAATCAACATATCACCGACATGAAGTATCAAGCATATCAAGCTTCCATCTGAGCATCTCTTTGTGTAGAGACAATGATCCTCATTACTTAAGAATAGCCTTGAGACTTCATAAAAGCATCAAACTTTTGGTACCATTGTCTAGGGGATTGTTTAAGTCCATGCAAGCTCTTCTTAAGCTTACAAACTAGACTTTCCTTGTCAAGAACTACATAACCCTCTCGTTGTTCCATATAGATCTCATCTGTAAGATCTCCATGCAAGAAAGTAGTTTTCACATCCATTTGGAATAGCTCTAAGTCCTCCATTGCAATGAATCCAAGCAACATGCATAGGGTAGTCATTTTGACCACAATAGAGAAGATTTGCTTGAAATCAACACCATGTTGTTGCTTAAAACCCTTTGCAACAAGTCGTGCTTTATACTTTGGAGAAGCACTCTTTGATGTGAATTTCAACTTATATACCCATTTACATGGTAAAGCTTTCCTACCCTTTGGCAAAGGTACTAAATCCCAAGTACCATTCTTGTGAATAGAATCCAACTTACTCTTCATGGCATGCTCCCACTTGACATGATCCTCTGTCTGCATAGCCTCTTTGTAGCAAGAAGGCTCACTGGCATCTGTTAGCATAACAAAATCTAAACCTGGAACATATCTATCAGGTGGATGTGAGATACGTACAGAACGTCTCAATGGTTGTTGAATAAGAACATGTGCAGACTGATCTGAATGGACATTTTCTTGAACATCCCTATGTGCAGCATTTTTATGCATGCTAACTGGAGGACTAGTATCCTCAAACACCACGCTTCTCACTTCAACCTCCTTAATGGGCTGTTTATGCATCTTAGACTCATTGAAAATGACATCACTACTTTTGATCACTGATCCTGTTTTAGGATCCCATAAGCGATATCCGAATTTTCCTTCTCGACCATATCCAAGAAAAATGCATTTCTTTGACTTATGGTCCAACTTTTGTCTAAGACTCTTGGGTATATGAACATATGCTTCACATCCAAAAACAAAGATGATCATAATATGGTGGATTCCCTGTCCATAACTCTTGTGCCACTTTCAGACCTTTGGGAGTACTAAATGAAAGGTTAATCACATGAACTGCAGTCTATATTGCTTCTACCCAAAAGCCTTGTGAGAGGTTTGCATGATGCAACATAGAGACTACTCGATCTTGAATAGTTCTATTCATTCTCTCAGCTACACCATTCTGTATTGGGGTATAAGAAGTTGTAAACTCTTTGAGTACCTCTAGATTGACAGAAAAGGCTTAATTCATGTGAGGTATAGTCACCCCGTTATCCGAACGTAAAGCCTTAAGCTTAGTTCCTTTTTCAATCTCAACTGAAGAAAGCCATTTTTTGAAAGTAGGGAATACCTCATCCTTCGATTTGATAGGATATACCCAAACTTTTCTAGTAGCATCATTTATGAAAGTGACGAAGTAGAGAGAACCACCTAAGGACCTAGTGGGCATGGGACCACACACATCTGTATGAACAAGATCTAAAGGCTCAATTGAAGAGTCAATGTGCGTTCTATGCACATTTCTGGTTTGCTTTCCATATTGACAATGCTCACGAAATGAAAAATCAAAGAAAGATAACACAAGTAAGTAGCCAGAACGAGAAAGATTTTCCATTCCACTATGAGATATATGGCCCAAATGACCATGCCAAATACAAGCCATAGGCTATTCAGTAACAGCTAACAAGTGTTCTTTCTGTGATACAAATAAAGAATAAAGTGAGCCAACTTTGCTTCCTTTTGCAATAACCATATTGCCCTTTAATATGCAAAAAGACTGAGCATAGAAGACCACCTTGTAACCAAGGTCATCAAGTTGACCAACTGACATCAAACTGCATGATAATTAAGGTACATGGCATACATTATGCATAGTAAATTTTGAACCATCAATGAACTGCACAACCACTTCTCCAATCCCCACAACATCACACTGGTAAGAGTCACCAAGTCTCACGGTACCAAGAGACTTTGTTGCATAATTAGAGAACCATTCTTTATGTGGTCTCACATGGAAAGAAGCACCAAAATCTAGCAGCCATATGTGGGAAAGAGAATCAGCCATAAGCACCTCAGATGGCATAGTACTATCAAGTGTAAACACATCAGCATCATCACAAATAGCATTAATTTCTTCAATCTTCACAGTCGAAGTAGATGGTGCAGGTAACTGTTTAACATGTCCATCAACATTTTGTCCTTTACCTTTAGCATTCTTTAATGCATAACACTCTTTCTTCATATGTCCTTTCTTATGACAATAATGGCATTCGATATCCCTCTTCCTTGATTTACTTGTACTCTTATTTCCTTGACCATTCTTTTCCTTGTTCTTGCTCCTACCACGTTGCTGATTCTTTCCTTGGTAAGAGTCACGAACATTATATGCATCTCCACTCTGAGTGCCAACCATAGATTTTCTAGGAATCTCCTCACTCAAGACTGCTCCACATATGTCATCATAGACAAGTTTATCACCAGGTGCACTATTGCTAATAGCTGTGCAAAATGTATCCCATGATGATGGCAAGGTGCATAACAGCAATACTGCTTTCATTTCGTTATCCATATCCATTTTCTGAGCCTGTAATTGGGAGAATATAGCATCAAACTCATTTAGATGATCAGCAACACTATCTGTGTCCTTCATACGAAGGTCATATAATTTTCTCATCAGATACACTTTATTTGATGTTGTCTCTTTTTCATATGTATTGCATAACTTCTTCCAAAGCTCCTTTGCACTTTCATAGCTAATACTGTAAAGTAGACATTATATGCCAAGTGCAAGCAAATGGTAGACCTAACCATTTCATCTAACTTATCCCAATCATCTTCATCCATGTCAGTAGGCTTCTTTGAAATCCCATTTACTAGCTTCCATTGCCACCTTTGAATCAGCACATCTTTAATCTGATTCTTCCATAGAGCAATATTTGTGCCATCAAATTTTTTAATCTCAAAATGGTCTTTGCACTGCAAGTTATAGCTCCTCCTCGGAACACTAGCACTAGACCCTGATCCACCAGATGTGCCTGAGACCTCTAATGCCATGATGGTAGAGAAATGAATGGAATGATAATGGAGCTAGAAGAGTCCAAACACCAATGAATAAGTGTATTGAGGAGTAGATCGACCACTGTATAGTTGACAGAACCAAAAAACTGGAAAAATTTTGCCATAGTATCCTCTACAAAATGAGTTTATGACCAGTGTCAAAATATCATAAAACTGCAAGTATTGTCATGTTTGCCTGCATAGTGAATCACTGACTCCACTGCATATAATCAATTACCCAATAGAAGCCAACTAGGCTTATCGAGCACCTATGAACAGCTATCATACATCTCCTATGGCGAGGCTGGATAATTCTTCCACCTCCATCACCGAAGAGACCCCGACATCTGGGTGTCTTCTAGTTATGAAAACTTCACCATGACCCTCTTTATCAAACGTAAAAGGCTTTATGCAAAGAACGTAACCGCTATATCAATGACCACATGGACGTACATAAGTGGTAACATACATGATGTGTATGTGCTCAATATATGCAATAAAATGATACTAAAAGGCTAAATGCGCAGCCCAAAAACTAGCCAATAACTCCGGCAAGTGTCTGTCAACTCTGATGTTTTTGGCTCAAAAACCTGCATAAATTTGCAGTGGCTGCTCCCACTAAAACTGAAAACCTTTCCAGAAACCTGTAGTTTTGCGAGTGTGGTTGAAAAACACAGCCCCAAAGGTTGATATTTATTGTCAGAGAAGTACAAAGAACACTCTTCTTGATGTTCCCGGACCTGTGTGAAGAGAACTATGTGCAAAAGTACTCCAGAACAGCTCCAAAACACACCCAAAATTGCTTCAAAAATAGGCTTTGAAAGCAAAGAATGAAGCTTTGAGGGACCAAAACATGTTCAAGGTAATGTCAATCTTAGCCTTTCCCCTTCTTCAGACACCACAAGAGTGTAGCTTAGTGGCAAGAGATTGCCATGGTTAAGCGAGCTCTGGGGGGAACGGTACTAGGATGGGTGACCTCCAGGGAAGTATCAGGAACCTCTATCTTCCTTCATCGTTGAGGTCCTCCCTCACGCAAAGCCAACGGTGCCAACGATGACTTCGGTGACTCGGATGACAAGTTATGCCAAGGTATATGCCTTGGTTGCCGCCTTAATTGTAAGCCTTGGGGGGGGGTTGCTTCGCTCGCACAAAAGGAACAAAGCTTTTTGCATCGGCCTGCTCTGATACCAATGAAGTATTTCAATGTCGATGCACCACAGTGCACTCTCCTTCTCGAGAGCTCCATGACGATATGCTTAGAGTAGAAAATCGATCTCCTGAGGCCGCACACAGTACTTCACACAGATGTTGCAGAATACACAAAAAACACAGTACACAAGGAGCACGAAGATAGACTTCTTAGGTCTTACAAATGCCGTCGAACTTATAGTTTGTGACTGACCAGGCCACTATATGTTTTATTAAAGAACATATATAAAGAAGTGTCCAGTGGACATGGCCTTTCACATGGACACTAACGGTAACATCGTCTACACCTCTCCGGTTGTAGTCTCAAATTCACACGAAATTCGGTGAGCATACTCAGGGTGTTTCAGAGATCTAATCTTGTTTCAGCCTCCGAACGCACTATCACAGTGCTTGTGCAGGCTATTTTGTCTTTTTGTGCCAAAGTTATATACGTGTTTTGATCTGCCAGTATAAGCATCTCGAAGTCTTCTACAGGTTTAGCAGAACTTGTCTGGGCAGTTCCGTTCAACTTTTTGAGATACAGTCAATTTTCTGCATCAAGGTATTTTATTCACAGGCCATGGTTGAAAGCAGTGATGTATTTCGTATGTTGGTTGTTAAGGATAAGTTAGATGGTACCAACTACCCATTGTGGGCTTTGTGTACTTGAGCCACGAAGACTCAAGGACTTGTGCCAATGAGACTATACCTCAATTGCCACACAAGTGCATATAGTGGGATCTTTAACACACATTTAAATGTCAATCCTAAGGAGCGACTTACCAAGTGTATGAAGACGTGTGCACACGTGATGGAAAATGAAGTGGTTTAGCTAATCACGCATGAGAAAAGACTACTACCTCTCACACCTACTGAAATACTGAAAGTATTGCCGCAAGCCTCTTTTCAGCAGTTTTGGTATTTTGAGGTTTTCTCCCAGCCCAGAACTCCGAACATAGGCAATAGGGTACTCGTTTCGAAGCTCTCGACGAGACGCATCCAACGGTGGTGGTTTCACTCAATTCTGACCACTCTGCTTCAAGTTATGTCAAAAACAGTGAATTACGGGAGTCACAAACACCCGCGCCACAGCTTCTCCTAGCTTACGCACGCACTACAGCAGCTCAAAACAAAGGGGAAGGGGTAGACAACAGTCCTACACATGCATTTCAAGCATCACACACACATACAAGAGCAAAATGAAGATCAAAATCAGCAGGAAAGAGGCAAACTCGAAAATTCAGAAGTGCTTCTTCTTCACAATGACAAAAAGTTCTTTACAAAGAGTCACTTTTGACTTATATACTAGTGCCCTAAGTTTGGTCCTTTCACACAAGAGACCGGCACTTTATTCACTAAAAGACTAATTTCCTACTATTGTACATGGGTAAATCACTAATCTTCTGTGGGGATGCATCTAGAGGACTCCTCTAGTGCATTTACAACGGAAAATATATACAAGAGTGGTTATGATACAAAAGTTGTGTGTCCAAATCGGAAAAATTTTGGGGCCCTTCTTTTTCTCTGCTTTGTGCGCTCTTTAGCTCTGCAACACTCTCCCCCTCTTCGTCTCTGTCGTCCCTTGACAGACTTTGCTTCACGCACGCATCCAGTGGTCAGTGTTGTCTGCAGTTAAACAGACATGCAGATTCGATGGCCTTCTTGATTCAAGCTCTACTACTCGAGAGCCTGTTGCACTTGTCTTGCCTGTTGACTTGGGTTGCCACGCACGCCACCAGTGACTAGGAATGTGCTGTTCTTAGTCACCCTCTTAAACTTTTCAGCCTCTACCCCTTTATAACTTTTGGTCCTCTGATTTGTCCTGGTTGCACACATCTGACCCTGTTGTATTGCTTTGAGGCTGTTTACTTCTTCCCACCGTGCATGACCTGGATGATTTCTCTTTTTGCCTGGTGCGTGCCCCTGCGGGGCTCTGTGCAGAGATGGGTAATGCGCCCCTGCGGGGCTTCTTGCAGAGATGTGTATTTATTGCACCGTCTTAGACTTTGATTTTCTTCTTCTTTTCTTTTTGCTTGATTGTCCCTCTACACGTCCCTCCTCCTGAACTCTGTCGTCCTCGACAGGCTTTCTGTGGCGACGTGTGTATGTTTGAATGGCAGTTTGCTCTCGTTGGTTCAGCAGATTTGCGTGACACAGCATGAATTCCTTCCATTGCTGAGACTTTACTCCGTCTTCTGGCGCCTGTCGATGATCAGCAAAGAAACTGGTTTCGTAGGCCACCAGTCTAGCATTCAAGTTGGAAGTCATTTTAACAAAAATTTCTGAATCCATTTCGAAGAAGCCTGTAAAAAATGCTTCTTCAAAAGTTTGCATATATGTCGATGGCAAAAACATAAGGCGAGAATAATATGCCATAATGGTAAGTCTGCTGGGAATTGTAGATAAATCAAAAATCAATGCCTCTGAGCCGTGCGTAATTCCAATGAAATTTAAGAATGTATATTTAGCATGCTGGAACACCTTCAACACTGTAATGAGCATGCTGAATATTTTGTTGGTCATCTTGACGGCTAAGTCCGGAACTGTAGCATATCTTGCAATCCAAAATTCCATTGTTTTGACCATATATTCCTCTGTAGGTAGGTAATTATGTGGCGGACTAGGTAGTAACGGATAGTTAAGCCACTGATTATTGATATTGCCTTGACGCTGTCCTTCCCAAAATTGCGTCCAAGAGCGTCTGCGGGGTACAGGACAAAAAGATGGATTTACCTGAAGTGCATATGGTGATGCTTCCCACTGTACCCGCAATGTCGGATTCTTCTCCAAAATTTTTCTTCGCCATATCGGATCCGCCTTCTCAAATTCCTCTTGAGTATAATTGAAAGTGTCATGCTGGAATTGAAGGTTGTGGTCCGGATCTTTGTTCGTTGTAGACTTTATATACATCCGCGTCTGTTCTTTAAGTAGACCGTATGGTACATTGAATGGCTTCAAAATTTGATCTAATTGTTTGTTTTCTATCTGAGCTTCTTTCATTATCTGGATAATTTGATCTTCAAAATCAGCGGTGAGCTGGGACACCAGTAGTGCCCTTTCTGGTCTGCTCAGTTCTGCAATTTCTCGTTTGTTAGGTTCTAATGGAACCTCCTTTTCCGCCCTTATTGGTGAATGATACGTGGGGGGAGAGAGAGGACGTACCTCTTCCTCCACAGTAGCCGTGGTCTCTGGTGGAATTACTGGTGTCCCCTGCTTTCCTTTTAGCTCTATCTGCTCTTGAAGCCGTTTGATGATTTCATCCTTATTCTTAAGTTCTTCTTCAACCTTTGTAATCTTTTCCTGATGTTTGATTAATTCCTTTGCAACTATGTTCATGTGATCCGTGTCTTCTTTGCACTGTTGGAAATAATCTTTCTCTGCTTTTTTCCATTTCTTGCGTAGAGCTGCAGTGTCATTCATATACCTTTGTTCCCAATCAGCGATGATTTCTTGCTCCTGTTTGAGCTGATCTGCCATCTTGGTTATCTTTACTTCCATTTCTTTTAGATTCTCGTTTGATTTATCAGTCTCTGCCGGTGGTTGATCACTGAGGAGAGCTGTCACGAGCTCCTTGTTCCTGTCCCTTAAGTGGTCTGCTTCCTCCATACTCACCTTGAGCTGTGATTCGAGTACCTTACTACGAGCATGGATCCTTGTTTTCTCTTTTTCGGTTATGTCTAGTTTCTTTGTGAGCTCCAAAACTTGTTCTTTTAGTTTGGCATTTTCCGTTTCTAATATTCTGTATTGTGTTTTGGTCGTTTTTATTTCCTCGTGTTTCTTTAAAACTTGAGCTTCTGCTTCTGATAATTTTTTAGCCAAATTCATACCTTCTTTTTGAAGCTCCTGCTTTTCGAGCATGGCTTGGTCGTAATCTTCATCAGTGTCACGCATCAATTGTTGAGTGTCTAGTGCAGTTCGAATCATATCCTGCACCACAGGCTTGAGCTGAGCGATATCAACATTCAGCCATGTCCTTGGTATGTCTGGGGTTTCTCCTGTTTGTACATCTTTGCCTTTTTCGACGTGGATCGTTTCGTTATGTGGTTGTCGGACCTGTAGTTGTATTTGCGGTTCTGCGTCATCTTCCACCACATTACGAACCTTCGTGGCACTCCCTTGAAATGTGACATCCATGGGGGACGGCTCTGCCACAACCCTTAGTGGGATGAAGGGTTCTTCGTCTTCTTGTCCTTCTTCCTGAGGCTTATCCTCTGATATCATTAAATGTTCCTCATCTTCAGATTTGCCCTCCTTGGTGTGGGTAGTGGAGGCATCTTTTGGTTGAATGGGGTGCTGTTTTTCTTCTCGTGCCTTCGCGTTGGTTGTATTTTGGTCTACCAGTGGTGATTGAGCTTTAGCCTTGTGGCCTTCTTGGTCTTCACCATAGTCTACTTCATGTAATTCGGCCCACTGGCCATCATCCTTGGATTCGCTTTGAATCTCCACATCCAATAGTGATTGATTGGGTTCCTCTTGGCCGTCGGATCCAGAACTAGAGTTGTCTACCCCAATTTCCCGATATCTATGTACCTTGGTGAGTTTGCCTTTTGGTTTCCTAGCTTGTTCGGACTGTTGATAATGATGACCCTGCACTGGCAGATTAATTTGTCCTTCTGTATATTTGTGAGTCTCCTCCAGCGCTTGAGTTAATTCTTCTTCCGTGATCTTTTTAGTCCCTTGAGTGGTGGTGGTAGGAAGCACGTGTACTCTCTTTGTTTTTGGTACTTCCTCTTCTACTTGTTGGACTTCTCGAGGTCGTTTTGTGCCTCTCATTGTGCCTCTCATTCGGGGTTGAGAACTTGTTTCTGCTTCTTCTACTTGTTTGCTTCCTTTCTTCTGTTTCGGTACAGTAGCTGCTTTGACAAATTGAGCCAACTCCATTGAAGATGGCATCTCCTGTAAGTACTCGCGCATGCCCAATGCGTGGTAAATCATAATTGTTAGCGCAGTAGTTCCGTTGAGGAACTTCTTATTATCCCATTTCTTCTTTGCCTCTAATAATCTTTCTTGCACATAGGGTGTGAGGTTAACCTGATTGCCTATCTGTTTTATGGCATGAGACAATAATTGCACAATGATTTTTTGAGGGGCCGTGTATCTATTCATGCTCGGGAAGCAGAAGTGTTGGTGAATCAATCTGACTTCCTCTTCGATGTCCACCCTATTGATGTCAACGAAAGTTCTTGTTTTTGCTCCACGACTCTCTTCCTTGACCGTGTTGACACCATCCTTTTCCCATCCAAATGCTTCTTTGATTAAGTCGTGGGAAAATTGAATGACCACCCATTCTCCATTCTTATCCATCACATTGGCTTCTGGTGTCAATGGATCATGTAGTGCTGGTCGTAGGGTGTTCATGACTTGTGTACAGCGTTGGAAATCCGGTTTATAGATAGGTAGTTCAAAATACTTATGAATTCCTGCTTTCTTCATGATGTCGATTGTGGATGGAAGTCCATGTAAAACTTTGAAGTCCTGGGACATGATCGGAAAGTGATGCTCTGTGTCCATGATCTTTATGTTGGCCAAGAATAGATATTCCTCAACTGGCTACTCATCTCTGAACCAATGGCCTTTTGCTTTCGTAAGACATTGGGGAGGAAATTCCTGGACCTCTTCTTGGATTGTAGCTTCAGAGTCTTCAGAAGCCATCTGCACTTACAAGGAAAAGTGCATTAGCTCGAAAGGCCTTTATGAGACCATGCAGTGTATTGTTGTGATTATGGTCGCTCGTCACTCCGTTCCCCATTATTGCATGAGTGAGATCTCTTACCGCCTCTTTGTATATTTTTTTTTTTTTCTTGAAAGAAGACAATCATTAGTATAGCCGAAGCACAGTTTATGTACATAGTATGTCCATTCCTATCAGGTTAAAGCTAAGATCTAGTCTCACTTGGAGATCGTGCACCACTAGTTTGATACTGTACATCCTGTGCCGAATGCTTGGCCCTGTAATGCGGCCCTATCATGCTTACTTGAGGTGCATCAGATACTACATGAGTGCAATCGGGTGCTTTATCTCCTCGATCATCCGCTCCTCGTGGTAGCTTTGGTTTCCAGATCCATTCTGAGAACACCGAGAGAGGTCGCTTGGTTTTCTCGATTCGTACTGCTACTCGTGTTCCCTTTGCTTTATCCATTGCCCGAGTGAATTTGGCATTGCTCTGCGATTTTCTCTGATGACTCTTATGTGTTGTTGACTTTTGCCTTGTCTGATGTGGTATTTCCTCCTTTGTCCTTACAGCCTGTTTAGCTGCTTGTATGACCTTTTTGGGGATCCATATCTGATGTCGCGATCTTTGAGCTTTAAACAAGGGCTTGGGAATCCATACTTGCACTGATTCTTTTTGTCTGTAGTTCCTTGCTGCTGATTTGGTGATACCTTTTTCCTTCCTCAGAGTGGGTGTGGATGTTTTTTGACTCTGTATCTGATCCTTGCATACCCACTTATATATGGGTGGGTCTTGGTTCGCGTATCTGCTTGTTGGTTGCCAATAGTGCGATCCTTGGATGTTTCGAGCCTGCGTGGGAGAGCACATCTCCTCAAGGGTTGGCTTTTCCTCAATTGCATTGGATAACTTCGACTCTATTGTGGACATCGCTAGGATGGAAGTTTCAGCTTCTATGCATTTGCTTTCTGAGTGGTGAGCATAGTTGATACTTTCTCCTGTCGTTTTTTGAACCTCCTCTGATCTTGGCTTTAATATTGTTTGGTTACATGGTTTCTCTTCAAGTAAGCTGAAAATCTCCTTATGCCCTATCGTAGCCGAAATATAACCTTGAGCTAGATGGATACATGCTTCTGTCTCAATGATCCAGTCGTGTCCTAGAATGAAGTCTTCTATCAGATCTTCATCCTCACACACTAGGACTCTTTGTTCCATGGAGGAATTTCCTAGGTGGAGGGATACATTCGTGGTTCCAATACATTCTATGGTGTGACCTCCAATTCCTATTAATTGGGCTTTCGTGGGATTCAATTCTAATTGCAGCTCGTCTGCTATTCTCTTTCGCATGCAGCTAAGGCCTGCTCCTGAGTCTATCAATGCATCTATCAATTTATACTCTGTCTTGCCAATCCCTAGGTTTAGGTAAGGTTGCGTTTTACACATACCCGTTGAATCATGATTTTTGACCTGATAGTTTGCCATAGGGATGGGCTCTTCTCCTTGGAGATAACGTTCATCTCTTTGCCTGATCCACTCTTTCCGTTTCCTAATGCGTTCTAGTGCTTCCTGTCGGGCTTCCTCTCGAATTCGCTCTTCTTCCTTTTTCCTATTTTGAGCACCTAACAGTCGCGCTAGCATTTGATCAGTCAAGGGCTCCATGAATCGTCTTACTCTGCATCCACTGATGTAGTTGGGGAGAATGTCTCCGTCTAGTGTGGCGAGATTGGCTGCACCACCAGTAGAAATTCGATTTATAATCAAGGGTCCATATCCGCGTTTTTGTAGCTTCTTTGCATGTTGTTTTAGGGTGTATACTAGGACTAAGTCACCTTCTTTGAGTCCCTTGTCTTTTATATGTGCATCATAATATGCCTTCTGTCTCCGTTTAGCAGCATAAATGCCTGCTACAGCTTGCAATCTAGTCTCGTGCAACTTTTCAATTTGATCTAGTTGCTGGGACAATTCATGACCGTTCCACTCATATTGCTGGGCCACTTTCAATGTAGGTACCAAGAAGTCAATTGGCAAAATTGCATTTTGCCCATACACTAAATTGAAAGGTGTGGTTCCAATGGCCGTTTTATATGCAACTCGGAATGCCCAAATTGCATGATGCAATTGTTTGTCCCAATCTGACCTTCCATTATTGACAATCTTTGTCAATACAGTACATAGTACCTTGTTGGAACTTTCGGCTTGTCCATTAGCTTGAGGATGGTATGGGGCTGATTTTTTATGAATCACTAAAAAGTCATTCATTAGCGACTCAATGACTTCGTTTAGGAAATGCGTTCCTCGATCACTCACAATCTCGATCAGTAGTCCAAAGCGTGTGAAAATGTGCTCAAAGAGAAATTTTGCTGTAGTTTGAGCATCATTTTTTCTAGTGGCTTTTGCTTCTACCCACTTGGTTAAGTAGTCGGTGGCTACTATGATGTACTCCGCATGTGATCCTTTCACCGGTGGATTGATAGGTCCTATGAAATCAATACCCCACTTGGTAAATGCTCTTGCACAAACCATGGGTCTTAAAGGCATGTCGTCTCTTCGAATGGGATATTTCGCTCTCTGGCATGTTTCGCAGCTTCTCACGTATGTCTCCGCATCCATATGTAGAGTTGGCCACCACAATCCTGCAAAGAGAATCATCTTAACAGTTCTGTCTGCGGAAAAATATCCTCCAGCAGCTCCTGCGTGTGCCATCTCTAATATGGGAAGGTATTCTCCTTCATGCACACACAATCTGAGTTGATTGTCTTTTTCTCTTCTAAACAATTGTTTTCCCATTATCACATAATCCTTGCTCATTTCCTCTAGGGATCGCTTTCTTGCTAAACTAGCCCCTATTTCGTGCTCTTTCGTTTTGAGGAATTGTACTAATGTTTTACTCCAATTAGGCGCTATGGTCGAAAAAGGTAAGGACCTGTGATCCTCCGGGATAGTCTCTTTGCATTTTGCGCAATTAATTACATAATCGTGAACGTCTTTTGGCATGTCAGGCCAATATACGCCTAACCTTTTTAATTCCCGAATTGTTCCATGCGTCCCTTGATGGGTTCTCCACTTGTTTACGTGTGCTTGCTGAATTAGTGGCTTCTGTTCGTCCTCCTCGACACATCTTAATAAGACACCGTTAGGTTCCTTATAATACATGCTTCCAGCAACAATGTGTAAATTTCTAGTTTGAAGAATCTCGTTTTTGCTATCCTTATTTATTGAGTGTTGGGGGCCATGGGTGAGTATAGGAATTAGTCGTTCCGCCCACTTTGGACATACTTCAAGATTAAACAAATACGTATCTGGTAAATCATCCGGTACTCCGCTAGGTGGTTCTCCATGCGTTAGCCGTGAAAGGTGATCTGCTCTTACATGTGTGTTTCCTTTTCTGACTATTACCTCAAAGTCGAACTCCATTAATAGTAAGAACCATCGTACCAATCTTCCCGTGTTGCAAGGCTTATTGACTAAATACAACAAAGCCTGATGGTCTATGAAGAACTTGAATTTGTTGGCTAAGAGGTAGTGTCTAAACTTCTTCACTGCATAAACCATTCCTAAGCCTTCCCTTTCCGTAGTCGTATAGTTTCTTTCTGCTTGGTTTAATTGTCTACTCGCATAAGCGATTGGATGGTCAAGCCTCCCTTCGTCAGCCGGTTGAGCTAGGATACATCCAATGGCATAGTTCGAAGCATCAACATGAATATGAAAAGGCTTGCTCCAGTTGGGTGATTTTAGAATTGGGGCTGTACTCAGCCGCTTCTTAAGCTCGTTGAAGGCCTTCTCACACTCGTCTGTCCAAGTGAACTGAGTCAATAGACCATATAAAGGCTTAGCTATTATGGCATACATGTGAATAAACCTACGGTAATATCCACAGTGTCCCATAAAGGCTTGTACTTCCTTTGCATTCTTGGGTCTTGGTAGCTCTAAGATGACTTTAATCTTTTCTTCGTCCGTGGATATTCCATTCTTTGAAACGATGTGTCCTAGGATTTTTCCTTGTCGCACCATGAAGACACATTTCTCAGGGTTCAAACAAACTCTGTACTGTCTACATTTATTGAATATTTTTCTCAGTTCTGGTATATGGTCTGGTGGTTGATTTGAGTATGTACAAAGGTCGTCTACGTATACTTCCATACTTTTTCTCAGAAATTCTTTGAATACATGACACATCAGTCGTTGGAAGGTGGTTGGCGCATTAGTGAGCCCAAAAGGCATTACTCTAAATGCATAGACTCCCCATTCAGTCGCGAATGCGGTTTTATGCTGGTCCTCAGTTGCAATAGCTACTTGGTTGTAACCAGAGAATCCATCCAAGAAGCTATAGACCTCCTTGCCGGCAACTCTTTCCAAAAGATGGTCTGTGATGGGTAATGGGAAACTATCACGTATAGTTGCTGCATTTACCTTTTTCAAGTTGATACACACCCTTAGTTTTCCGTTTTTCTTAGGCACTACTACTAGTGGCGATACCCATTCTGTGTGTTCAATCTCATAAATGAAGCCTGCCGCTAGTAGTTTGTCAATTTCTTCCTTTATTTTTGCTACGTAAACTTCGTTATACGTATAAGGGCGTTGTTTAGAAGGTTTTGCATCTGATGTCATAGGGATTCGATGGGCGCATATGCTGGGTTCTACACCCTTGAGGTCTTTGTACGTCCAGGCAAACACATCTCGATATTCTCGGATGAGTAGTATGAGATCCTCTTCTTCCTCTTCCGATACATCTTTCCCAATATATGTGCACCTTTCTTCTCCGTCTTCTATCGTTACAACAATTTTCTTGGTTTGTTCCTTGTTGTCATAGGCTTCTCCATCCCGGGCCTCTCGTTTAGCCATTTGAGTGGCTATTTTTCTTTCTTCCACTTCGTATCTTTTAAAATGTTCTGGAACTTCGAAAAGGTCTGGTTCCGGTTCCACTTTACTCGTGTCCTCTCTATGCTCATGCATTATTGGGATGGTTTCGATTGCTAAGACTTTTGTTGGTCTTTCTTTTGATTCTTTTTGCATAGTTTTTAAATATTGTTCCTCATAATCAAACTCTGGTTCCATTTCTATGCTTTCGTACTCTTCTTTCCACTCTTTCTCTTCAATTTCCCCTTCTTCTACTTCTTGGAGGACAACCATGTAGAGGTTCACGTCATATCCTTCTTCGTCTATACAATCGTTCATCGTCAATACTTCCTCATTCACACACACGTCTAATGTGGCTAGAATTTCCATCCAACCATGTGGTTCGAAGAGTTCATCTGAAAAAATTTTAGGCATGTAATCGGGGTCTTCTATCGATCGATAGTTAGGGTGTCCTATTGGCCACATTTGTTTTTTACACTCCTCCTTCTTTGCTTCTTTGCACGTCCACAACTGGGCATCCTCGTGCATCCAAGATTGATCACTTGATCCAGCACTGTGAAAGGATAGGTCATCCTCTTCTTTGTGGACTGGATTCCATTGTAACGGAGGGACATCCCGATAAGCGAATGTGTGCAAATTTATCTTGGTGGTGTTTCCTTGATGTTGGAGATATAATGAATCTCTGCCCCAATCCTGTACTACCCGCAATTGTCTCATGAAGGGTCGTCCTAATATCATCTCATAGTAGTTTGCTTTCTCGAACTTACATATGGCTAGTGTGTGTTCAAATTCCACTCCACATGTTGTTAACTTAATTCCTTCCAATATTCCTAGGGGTCTCTCCACATGACCGTCTGCTAATTGGAGTTTCATACGAGTGGGTCGTAAGGCTGGTCTTCCCCACTTTTCCCAAATCTCCTTCGTTGCAATTCCTACCCCTGCTCCTGTGTCTAAGATAGCTTTGGTCATGTACCCATTGTAGATGACAGGTAAACAGGTATTCCCTTCATCCCCTTCACTGAACTCTCCTACTTTATCGACTGGAACTTGTATTGTGGACTTATTTTCCATTTCCTTTTCTTCTGATCCTCCATTCTTTGGTCGTGTTTTTAATTGGTCTGCCAATTGCTTCCATAACTGGGGTTTAAGTCGAAGCAATTCTTCCACCGTCAATTGGCATTGCACTTTGGTTCTCTTTAGTTCCGTTAGGTTATGCGAACTTTCTTTTCCCTTTCCTTTTTCTTTTCCATGCACCGTGGGTGCTCGTATTATCACTGACTCTCTTTCGTACTCTCCCATATAATTAGGCAATGTTGAAATGCTTACGGTCTCCTCTCTACCTCTATCGAGTCTCGAGACCTCCTCGTAGACTTCCTCGAGGTTAGGATGGGGTTGAGAGTCTTCCACATCTATTTCATCAAATGGTGGTGGACCGACACCATTCTTCTTCCATTGCTCTTCTCTGATTCTATCCCACAAGTCCTTGGGCCAATCTGCTTCTAAGTCTGGTATGGCTGATACAGGGCCATCTTGTGCTGTCTCTTGTTCACCTTGGGAACCTTCTTTTCTAAGTTCTTTATCCTTTGGTTTGATGCATTCTTCATAAGGTTCCTATGCAATCCTTGTCTCTGGTAGGGTTGGGATAGTCTTTTCTAGGGTTGCTTGTGCTACTTCTATGAGTCTTCTGCATATGGTCAATCTTTCTTTTTCCAATTCCCCTTGAGGATAGATTTTTTCATGTTGCTCTATGTTCGGTCCCATTTTGATTCTAGCTTGGTATGCTTTTAACCACATATCCAAGTCGTCCGGTTTTGGGTCCGCATGTTGTGAGTTTTCCCGTGGGATCTCAGACCTGAGTCTCAGAGTCTAGCATTTCATTGTTCTTCTCTATCTCTTCTGATGGTTTTCCCTTTTGTAGCTTTTCTTGGGCTCTAGTGATAGCTTTTAATGGCACGGTGTACTCCTTATCACTTCCAGATCCTTCTATGACCTCTATTACATTGATTGGTGCCGAATCTTGGTTTTTTACAGGGTTCTTAGGGCAATCCCTAAAAAGATGTTCCTTTCCGCAATCACTGCAATATCCTTCCCAGATTCTAGGTGGTGGAGGGTTGTATGGTCGAGGGCACTCTCTAATGAAATGGTCTCCTCCACATCTATAGCATGGTCCTCTCTGTACTGGTGGTCTGCTGGGTGGTCTCATGGGTTGTTGTGCCTTAGGAGCTGTGTACATTAGAGTGGAAGTCTCTGCTCCATAAGTCTGATCATAGCCTTCATACCCATAGTATGTAGTCTCATATGCCGGTTCGTATTCCATCATGTAGGCTTCATACGGATAGTACTCACTTGGTAGGGTTTCGTATCCAAGGTTTGTTGATTCTATCTGGGTCATTGTCGTGGCTGGTACTATAGCTCTTTCTAGATTTTCTTCTGGTTGCGCATACTTTACTGATACTACTTGTTGAGGTTGCGATGGTTGGGGTCCTAGCACTGGTTGTGGTGGTGGGTATGGTATTTGTTCAATTGGTCTAGGTACTCCCGTCTGTGTTGGATAAGGGTTGTATCTTGGGATCTCTCTGTTCGGGTCTCTAGGTGGATATCCATACGGTCGATACTGAGGTGGTTGGAAAGGGCGTGTTTGCCTATTAAATGGACAGTTCTCAGTGGTGTGGTTAGTGTATTTCTGTTCTATGTGACAGTACCAAGAAGTCCCTTGTTGCTGCCTGTTGTATGGATAAGCTGGTTGTGCACTGTCCCCTCCTCGAACACACAGGTGAGTGAGGTGATCTCCTCCACATAAGCTACATCTCCGTAGCATAGGCAATCTTTGAGCTGGGTGTTGATAAGCTCTTTGCCCCTGAGCCCCTAATTTCTTGGCTAATAGCTCTGCTAACTCTTCCACATGACTGGAGTTGGAAGAAATGGTACTCCTTGAATCGTCCGATTTAGTGTGGCTGGACTTGCTGTTGAGGTCCTCGGCCAAGTTATCTTCCAAATCAATACACTCCTGAAGACACTCACTCAAAGTTTGTAGTCTTTTCACGTACACTAGCGTTCTCAAGGTTCCGTTAGTGAGCCCATCCAGAAATAGTGAAATCATTTTTTGTTGAGTCGGTCTCTCTGTTACTGGGCATCTATCCACGTACTGGTTGAACCTTCTGGCAGCAGTCTTCACCGTTTCATTAGGATTTTGTTTGAAGCTGTGAATTAACGAAGATGAATTGTGTTTGATTCCTCTCTTAGTGAATTCTCCTATAAATTCTTGAAAAAATTGTTCCATGTTTCCAAATTGATTGGGATCTAAGGGTTGGAACCAGGTCAGAGTTGTTCCTATGAGGGTGAGTCCAAACGCCTCATACTGTACAAAGAAGTCGTCCACTTGTTCCGCTCTTAGGACTTGTTTGAATTCTGCAATGTGATCATAGGGTTCTCCCGATCCATCATAAGGGTTTCGTACACACTTTGCCACTTGAATAGGCCTAAGCCTTCTAATCGGTTCAGGTGGTCTGGGCATCACAGGAAGAATAGGGACAGCTGGTCGTATTGGTGGCATTCCAGGTTGTCTTCCTATCGGGGGTTGTGTTCTTACCGGTGGTCTGTACTGATTTCCTATCCCTGGTTGGGTCTGATAGTGTGCTTGTGTTCCTGGCGTGGCAAATTGTACATGAGCATGATTAGGTACGCTCCTATGGCTGGTCTGTCCTGATGCAGTATTTTCTGTTTCTTCTTGATTTCCAAATGGATTTTGTGAGGTTGTTGCCTGCTCTCTCTGAGGAAACACAGGTGTACCCATATATCTTAATCGAGACCTGTCTAAGACACTCACAGGCCAATACCTCCTTTGATCTTTATCCAGGTATGTGAGTCTAGTCTCGTCATCCGGATCTTTCAGCTCATAGAATGTCATGGGGTTTTCTTCTCTCCCTGGAACAGGTGAATCGGTTTGCAACAATAAGTTTGATCCGTGAATCATATAGACTTCTAACAAATAGTCGTCTTGAGGTATCAAGTCACCTCTCAAGACACGTGACACTCGGGATCTGCCTCTAGGGGTGGTCACAAACTCTTCTGGTTGTATCCTTCCTAGGTTTTCAGGGTCTAAGAGTTCCCCTCTTTCATTGATCCTTTCCGGGAATTCGGTTACAATGTAGATGTGGCCAACTTTGTCAACATATGCACCTCCTTCGTATTTGACAGCTGGTCGGGGTACAATTGTGGCATTCTGTGAAGTTACCATCCTGGCCACAGACCTATTTAAGCCGTCCAGGTAGATTGGAATCTCCTGGGCATTGGTGGACACATACTGCAGGGTAGTACGGTAGTTCCCCTCCGCAGTAGTCATGAAGCTTCTAGTTGGTGTGGGACCTTGCACGTCTTCCGAAGCCATAGGTACTTCTTCCTCTTCCGAGTCACTAGAGGTCTCAGCGTAGATAGAGTGATGGCTAGCTTGGGCTGCACTTCCCACTGAAGATACGACACTCCTTCGACTACTTAGAATTCTTCCTGACCTCAAGTTCATTCACTCTCCTAAGCCTCTCTTTATGCTTCTTAGATTCCCCTTGGGTAGCTCTCCCAATGACTCAATTTGTCTGCCAAACGAAGGGGTTAATCTGGGCGATACCACTTCCTGACGATACTGCTCTCGGCGATACTGCACTGACCGCGATACGATACCAGAGGTCTATGCGATACGATACCAGACACCCAGACGATACGATATCAATCTGGTGTCGCGATACTATCCCGGAAAACAAACGATACGACACCTCAACTATGCACGATACGATACCTGAAAATCTCGGCGACACGATACTAATGACAGTGTCGCGATACTGTCCTGATGAACAGACGATACGATACCACAGTGGTGTCGCGATATCAGAATTCTCAAGACACGATACGATCTCACAAGGGACACGATACGATCTCAAAAAGACCAACGATACGATATCAGATATAGTGTCGCGATACTCCACTGGGAAATATGGCGATACGATACTGACAAGGATCGACGATACGATACCAGAGGTCTATGCGATACGATACCACCGCAATAAGCGCGATCGCGATACCAACCTTGGCGACACGATACCACTACGGTGTCGCGATACCAAGATAAGTAGCCAACGATACGATACTTGGGGAGGGTACGATCGCGATACCAAAGTAGTGTCGCGATACCAATGTATCAAGCGATACGATACCACCCGGTAAAGTGAGGTCGCGATACTAAAAACTTAGGCGATACGACACCACAATGGTGTCGCGATACCAAGTGTTAGTACCAGACGATACGATACCAGGGATCGGACACGATCGCGATACCAACTCAGTGTCGCGATACCGAAATAGTATCGCGATACCAAGACTGATATCCAACGATACGACACCTCTGGCGAGTGTCGCGATACAAGGGAATTTTGGTATCGCGATACCAAAACTCAACCGATCGCGATACTCAAGCCAAAAGGTCTCCAATCTTGAAAATTTTTGTAACCCCTTGCACCTCTCACCCTTCTCCTCACTCCTAGGCCTCTGTCTCTCACAAAAAATGCAAACATTCAATAATTTTCCCCCTCGCGATACTGCGCATACCTTTTAATCATTTGTTTGTGCAAGTTTAGAGAGTTTTAGGTGAATGTTCTTGTTAAAATCTTACCTCTATCTACCCTTGCTTGCTCTTTGAACTCTCACACCAGCTCTGAAGGTCTGAAGCACACGATACTGCACGCACGATACCGATCGCTGTCGCAGACGATACCAGTGAGCAGTGAAGTATCAAATGAATCAATTTTTTTGTTTTTATACTTTTTTTGGACAGAACTTGAAATTCTGGAAATTTTTTGGTGATTTTTGGGGATTTTGTTCTACTCCTACTCCTCTTCTCCTCACTTCTCCTCTCCTTCTAACCTAACCCTAACTCCTCCTTCTCTTCCCTCCTCCTAAACCTAAACCTAAAATTTATCACACACACCTCGAAGATGAGAAGTGACAAGTGCTGAACTGATGGACTACTTGCCAAAGGATGAATTTGCGTCTACAAGTACGATTCGATCACACTCGCTCTATAACTATCACGAAGGCACCTTGGTAGAGTGACTCCCCGGCAACGGCGCCAAAAACGTGTGTACTTGAGCCACGAAGACTCAAGGACTTGTGCCAATGAGACTATACCTCAATTGCCACACAAGTGCATATAGTGGGATCTTTAACACACATTTAAATGTCAATCCTAAGGAGCGACTTACCAAGTGTATGAAGACGTGTGCACACGTGATGGAAAATGAAGTGGTTTAGCTAATCACGCATGAGAAAAGACTACTACCTCTCACACCTACTGAAATACTGAAAGTGTTGCCGCAAGCCTCTTTTCAGCAGTTTTGGTATTTTGAGGTTTTCTCCCAGCCCAGAACTCCGAACATAGGCAATAGGGTACTCGTTTCGAAGCTCTCGACGAGACGCATCCAATGGTGGTGGTTTCACTCAATTCTGACCACTCTGCTTCAAGTTATGGCAAAAGCAGTGAATTATGGGAGTCACAAACACCCGCGCTACAGCTTCTCCTAGCTTACGCACGCACTACAGCAGCTCAAAACAAAGGGGAAGGGGTAGACAACAGTCCTACACATGCATTTCAAGCATCACACACACATACAAGAGCAAAATGAAGATCAAAATCAGCAGGAAAGAGGCAAACTCGAAAATTCAGAAGTGCTTCTTCTTCACAATGACAAAAAGTTCTTTACAAAGAGTCACTTTTGACTTATATACTAGTGCCCTAAGTTTGGTCCTTTCACACAAGAGACCGGCACTTTATTCACTAAAAGACTAATTTCCTACTATTGTACATGGGTAAATCACTAATCTTCTGTGGGGATGCATCTAGAGGACTCCTCTAGTGCATTTACAACGGAAAATATATACAAGAGTGGTTATGATACAAAAGTTGTGTGTCCAAATCAGAAAAATTTTGGGGCCCGTCTTTTTCTCTGCTTTGTGCGCTCTTTAGCTCTGCAACAGGCTTATATGATGCGACATGTATTGGTTGTAAAAGGACTGTGGAACATTGTGCAGGGTGTTGAAAAACGTCCTATCACACATGCAACTGTTACAATTGCAAGTACTAAAGCTGATGCAGAAGGTGTTGAAGATGATGATATTCTGCATATTCCTGTTCATGCCATGGTTTATGTTGCACCTACTACAGAGAAAATTCCTTGGGATGGTAGAGATGCCTGAGAACATGCATTTATAGCTTTTTCTGTCAAACGTGCCACTATTCCTCACATTCGCTCTTGCAGAATAGCTAAGGATGCTTGGGATACACTTACCACATTGTACCAAGCTAGGAATGAGGCTCGTGTTGCTTACCTCCAAAAATAGTTGGAGAGTGAGCACATGAATGAAGGTGATTCTATGGACAGTTTTCTAACAAAGATCAAAGACTTGAAGGAACCATTGATTTTTGTTGATGAGGTTATACCAGATAGCTCACTTATGCATATCATTCTGAATGGTCTTCCTGATTCATATCACAGTTTTCCTTCTACTCTTCGATTGATGATGAAAGGCAATCCAAGTGCCTTGTCATTTGAGGAGTTAGTCTCTATTCTGTTGCAAGAAGATCAGTCCAGGCAGAACAGGTCCATTATGCGTGTTGCAAATCAAGCTTTCTTGGCTAGACAGAAGGGCAAAGGAAAATGGAGCTCTTCAATTAGTAAGCAGAAATCTGCTAATTCTCCACAATCAAAGAGGGAAGACAAAGATGAAAAGAAATCAGAAAAGTAGAAATTGTCTTTCAAGTACTATAAAGGAAATGATCATATCATAAAGAACTGTCCAAAACTGACTACTAAAGAGGCAAAGAAGAAAGAGGCTAGAATGGTTGTTGCAGAGGCCTCTACACCAAAAACAGAGTCTGCTAATCTTGTGCAAGAAGAAGTATGGACCTTTACTACTGTTTGTAGTTTTGACCCATCTTCTCATGAGCACTACATGTCTGTAGTAGACTCGGATGATTGGTACTTTGACAGTGGGGCGACCAAACATATTACCTTACAGCACAGTTTCTTCTCTTCACTCGAGCCTACCTCTACAGGGAATACTGTTACATGTGCCAACAACTCCTCTTATCCTATTATGGGAGTTGGAAAGATCATTTTGACTATTGTTGATGGTAGTTCTTTCACTTTTTCAGATGCTTTGTTTGTGCCAGGGATCAAGAAAAAATTTTTATCAGTTTCTGCATTAGCCAAGATTGGCTTGGTTGTGAAATTTGTTGATGACAGATGTACAGTTCATGATCTGTCAAATGGCGATGTGATTATTGCTTCTGGCATTTTATGTCGTGGGTTGTATAAACTCAGACTATGAAAGATCTATAAATGATTTGGCATGTGCAGTACATGATTCTCAGGCTATGTCAGATGCAAAACTTTGGCATGCACTTGAGGCACCCGAAAAACATGTTCGTGAAGGTTTTATTTTGGGAAAAATGGAGCATTCTTCCTTCCAAAAGATGGTTCAATTTGGTCTACTCAAAAATTGTAGCTTGTACATAGTGATGTCTGTAGTCCTATGCAGACACCTTCTTTTGGAAATTATCTTTACTTTGTGACTTTCATCGATGTTTTTGCCAGGCATGCATGGGTACATCCATTGAAGGCAAAGTCCGAAGTGTTCATGTGCTTCAAACATTTTTTGGTTTTGGTTGAAAATCTATCAGCATGTAAAATGGGCACCCTCCATTCTGATTGGGGGGGAATATATGTCTTCTGATTTTAATGCATTTCTGGCTGAATGTGGGATAAAACACCAGTGTATAGTGCCATATATACCTCAACAAAATGGAGTTGCTAAACGACTGGTTAGCCGTGATGTTTTTGTGGAAGATGCTATTGAGCCATTGCTTTCATGTACTAAGGAGATATCTGTTAGCTCCAAAGACATGTATGATACTTTGGTGCCTCTTTTTACAGGTGGACAGTCTAGTGCTGGTCCTAATGAGGCAACTTCTCAGCCTTTGCAGGTTTCATGTGATGATGCAAATCATCCCATTTCTGATGCAGATTTACATGATGCACTTGATGAAAGAGCTGACATTGAGGAGGCAAAAACTATGCCAAAATGGCTGGTGTAGACTTTGCGTGATAACAATTTAGATGCACCTCTATCATGTCATACTCGATCAGGCTCTCATAGTGCCTCTTTTGCATCAGATTGCTATGCTATGGCTTCATCTAGTTTATATGATGAGAATGAGCATGTTTCATTTGACGAAGCACAAAATTCAAAAAATTGAATGGCTACTATGTAATTTGAATATGATGCTATAATGAAGAACATTACTTGGTCTTTATGTGACTTGCCTCCTGCCAAGAAGGCCATTGGCACTAAGTGGGTTTACAACCTAAAGTGTAAGCCTAATGGAACAGTTAACAGCTATAAGGCTAGGCTTGTTGCAAAGGGTTATGCACAGGAGAGAGGCATTGATATTGATGAGACCTTTGCACCTACATGTTGTATGACTACTATTCCGAGCATTTGTGCACTTGCAGCCCATCATGGTTGGAATGTACATCAGTTGGACATTAAAACTGCATTTTTGAATGGTGACTTGCATGAAGAAGTGTATGTTTTTCAGCCCCATGGCTTTGTGCAAAAAGGGTATGAAAACCAGGTGTGCAAGTTAAAGAAGGCATTATATGGTTTTAAGCAAGCACCACGTGCTTGGTATGAGAAGATACATGCCTATCTGATTGCACATGGTTTTGAGAGCAGTCCAACTGAAAGCACCTTATATGTTAAGCGTGCTAATGATGTGCTTCTTATCATTGTTGTCTATGTTGACGACATGCTGCTCACCGGTCCTATTGAGAAGCATATTGCTGATTTTAAGGCTGATTTGCATGCCTCATTTGAGATGTCTGATTTGGGGCATTTGCATCACTATTTGGGCATTCATTTTATGCAAGTTGATGGTGGAATGGCTTTGTGTCAAATGAAATATATTGACACATTATTGCAGCATTTTGGCCTTGAAGATTGTAAGCCTATTGCCACTCCTATGGAGACAAGTTTACGATTGAGTATTCATGATGCTAGAGATGCATTTGATGCCATCCTCTATCAGCAGGTTGTTGGATGCCTGATTTACTTATCCATTACTCTGCCAGATATTCAGTTTGCTGTCTCACAGATGAGTAGGTTTCTGCATTGCCCAGGAGTCAAGCATTGGCAGGTGGTTAAGCGCATCTTTCACTACTTGAGTGGTACCCGACCACTTGGTTTATTTTATCCCAAGGGGGGATCACTACCACCAGATTTGCATGCTTTTTTTGACTTTGATTGGGCTGGTTGCTATGACACTCATGTGTCCACTAGTGGCTTTTGCTTCATGCTTGGTAGCTCATGTATATCTTGGTTGAGCAAGAAGCAGCCTACTGTGGCCACTTCGAGTTGTGAGGCTGAATATAGGGCAGCTTTCATAGCGATTGTTGAGTGTGTGTGGCTCAAACAGCTTATGGCTGATTTGGGTGTTGGTCAGTCTTCTGCCACCACCATCTTCACTCACAGTCAAAGCGCATTGGCAGTTGCGAGGAACCCCATGTTCCATGCTCGCACTAAGCACTTTGAGGTGCATTATCATTATGTCAGGGAGAGGTTCTCTACTGGGGAGATCAGCTTGGCATATGTGCCCATGCAGGAGAACATTGCAGACCTTTTCACGAAGGCTCTACCTAGGGAGAAGTTTGAAGCTTTCCACAAAGCTTTGGGCTTACTTCCTTTTGTGGAGTGATTTCCACATAGATTGGCACTTCCTTATACATGAGTGCCAGCTACTTGTTCGCCACATCACTCCCAGGGGGGATTTGTTGATATATTTAGGTAGTGATGTGTGTGAACACTCTAGGACCGTCGGGGCGCTTTTTTCCCTCCTTAGGAGGTTTTTTTCCCTCGTCTTGTATATATGCCTATTGCCCTAATGGGCTACTTAGCTTTGTACATTCTCTAGTAATACATTCAGTATTATGTGTTGTGCTCCAAGCTTCTTCTTCTTCCTTGTGTTGTTCGCGTGCTTCCGCAGATGTTTAACTCCAACAGATCTTTTGCTCAGTGCTCCTTCCATGTTTATCTTCTTGATGAATGCTTTTGTAGAAGTCTAAGTCTATAGTAGAACGACCTTTGTACACGTTTTGAGAGCCTAATTGTAATCAAGTTGAGAGAATTTTAAATAGGAACATTTACATATGTAAATTTGAAGAAATGAAGGCAGGAACAGGTGCAATCTTGGTGGTCAATGTTTTGATCAAATCTCCCTCCACAGTGTAAAGTTTTGAGCAAGTAAGACTCATTCTTTAAGTTGAGAGGTAAGCTACTTGTGGCTAAAAGAATTCGAATAAACGGCGTCTAGTTTGGGAGAACCATGCATTAGAAGTTGCAGGTATCAAAGTCGTTTATATAGAAGAACAATTTCAAAAATAGGTACATTGTTTGGTGCAAATCTCAAGATCTACTGAATTTTTTGGAGAGATTTATCTTGGAGAAGGTGCGAAAACTTTAGCAAACACCTTGTATAAAGTTTCATTGAAAATGTTACACATTTGATTAGTCAATGAGTGAATTCAGTGCAGCAAACTTTTCTAAATAATTAGTTTCTTTAGAGTTAGTTCAAAGTCTAATAATTTGGCATTGGTATTCCAAAATTGGTGAGATTTTGAGTTGTTCTTGATATAGAGGTGCTTTAACATCAAGGATAACTTGTTCTTTTGGAGATTAACACTCTCCATCAAAGGACAGGAGGCTACAGATTTCGTGTGACAACCAAGGTTGCATGGCCATCGCCAAGAATCCAGTTTTCCATGCATGTACCAAACACGTAGAAATTCAGTATCACTATGTGCACGAGTTGATTGAGGACAGGGTACTGGAGATAAGCTATTGTCCAACTAAAGAAAATGGATTAGACATTTTCAGCAAGGCTCTTGGGAGAGAGCAACTTCTTCAACACTTTCCAAAGCTTGGGATTGGACCAAGGAGGTAGTTCATCGCAAGGTGGACATTGAGGGGGGGTGTTAGATATACTCAATACTCCACCCTCATGTGACCACAAATGATCCATGGTGGTCTAAGTTGTAAGGCCCCCATTATGAGGAGAAGCCATTATGAGAGCCCATACATTTGTCAAACCCTAACTTCTAAGTTAGATGAGGTCTTTGTGTGACCATTGATGGTTATAGATGATCTTTGTGAACCTATCCATTAGGTTAGGTAGGGCATGAACTTCCGGGCAATTGGGTTGTGTTGTGTGAGAGCTCCATAGCCTTCACACAAGACTAACTAGCAAGGCCACACACTAGGAAGAGAGATGTCTTTCCACCCAACCAACCCTCCAATATATAGCTCCAAGTCCAAGGGTGTAAGTCCCTCTCAAGAGGACGTGTACCTTCCATCACATGGGTCCTAAGGTATTCACATGGTTTCCAAGCTTAGGAAATCACATGGCTTCTAAAAGAAGACTCTCCAAGCTCTCACGTACAAACCAAGTGGCTAGGAGAGCTTCCAATCAAGCCTAAGGTACTCAACCTTAGAGAATTAGCCCTAAGGTTCAAGACCCATCTAAAAGGGGTAAATAAACCATAAATCCAAAGGGTTTCACACCTAGAAACCCAAGGGTTCTACCCCTTAGACCCATGTAATTATACAACATTCTCCCCCCCTTAAAAGCATTTCCGTCCTCGAAAATGAGTGGAGATATATACCTTGGGGTATTCCCCCGTGCTCCATGATCAATCTCAAAGATCATGGCCTTTATCTCTCTAATTTGCCTCTTAATTCAAAAGGGTGAATTCTAGCCCGATTGAATCTAAAAAGAGGAGAATCCATGTGTGGTCTAATTCCCTGCCCCAATCATTCAAAGTTCCATCTAGTTTGCATACGAAAAAGAACTGAGTCGAATGCAAAGTATGGAAAGACTGAAAAGGTTGGAAGGGAACATCCCTACCTATTTCCTTTGTTTAAGCTATGTGTCATCTGGGTCTCCATAGCTCAAACATTTGAATTAGGTGGATAAAAAGTGACTTCAACTAAATTATTACCTTGGTCCATTGCTTTGCATCACTTGTGCATGGACCTGGCAAAATAGATGAATGCTACTTAAGGTTTCTTTATCAGATTCATCTCTCAAGTTAGAATCCAACTTGTTCTAAAAGGAAGATGAATCTTTCATAATCCCTACCTAAATCACTCTCTTTTAGTGAAATGGGTGGATTTTCTTGTTTGCAATTCGCCTCCAATAAATCTAATTAGAGGGGAATTTCATTATATAATCCCTACCTAACCAATAGAATGGTGAAGGTAGATAACATCCTCTTTATCTTCAGAGAGAATTTGAATAGCTTACCAAAAGTGGGTTCAATGTTCTTTCAAAACTTTACGTAGTTTTGAGCATCCACTTTAAGGGACTAGAATCCATAGGGATTAATCTAACTATTGTAGACTCCAATTGATTGAAAACTATTTTACTTGTTCTTCCAAAAACATTAAGAACTTTATAACTACATCCCAAGATGGGAACTCATAGTGTAAAAGATCGTGTTATCTTTAAGGTTATAAGTAGAAATAGATTATTCCAATCATTTATTCACAGCTTAATCCTTACGGATCTTTAGTTGGATCTCAAACCTTAAAGGTCTTCTTGATCCTTCCAAAATTCTCTCCCTTATATTCTAGATCTATGAAAGATGTCCTATGTTGACATCGTAACTAGATCTTTCTTATTCTTCAATTGACTTGAAATATCAAGTATCCAAAAGATAATCTTTCTAAGCTTTCTTTCAAGCTTGATCTAGGATCATTTTTATGATCCTTGAATTTCAAGTCATACTTTGGCATGAAGCTTTTAGAGCTTCATCCTTTGGAGTTTACCTTCAAACTCAAAAAAGTTGATCCTCTCCTTATTTCTAACTCTTTATGAGAGATAGATCCTTTCATATCTTGTTGGAAGAATTCTTCTTCCCTTTGAGAGGATAATTGAAGAAGATGCCTAATCCTAGACATTGTCTTCCTGATGTATTCCATTGTGTTGAGAAAAGGGGAACAACAGACCCTAACCGCCTCACATGGAAGTGAGAAGCTTCTCCAAGTGAAGTTGCAAGAAGTGCAAGCAACGCATCCACACCCATGCCCATGAACAATGGCACCATGGCCAACGTGAAAAAGGAGCAAGGGAGAGCAATGCTCACACACAAGCCAACTCCAAATGCAAGTCCACACACATAGATCATCGCCTTGCACACAAGGAAGAAAGAGAGTAACAAATGACACCTTCTTCCATTAACAAAATGGAGGCCAAGGCCATTGCCAAGGGACCCCCCCTTTTTACAAATGAGGCTCTTCTTTATATCGAGAAGAAGAGAGGCATATGTGAATAAAACATGTGGTTAAAAGACCACATGTGCTAACCAAAATAGGATCTTGATATGGTAGTGGGATTTCAAAAAGTAACAAACTAGAGAGAGAGTGCGCATGGGGAGTTTTCTACGTGGGTTTTTGTACATGTGCCAAAAAGCTACTTTATTGATAAGGCTTCAATACCATAGACTAAAGGAAATATCAAAAAGGGGTTTAGGAGAGTGTTCATATTGACATCTCCTAATTACAAAAAGGGGTTTTTTATGAGGGCTTCAAGGATGCCATAGCATGAGAAAAATTATGGGCAACCCTTATAACAACACTCCTCCCCCTCCTAGACTTTGTCGTCCTCGACAAAGCTAATAGAAGAGCATACATAACTGAACCGACCCAAGGTAGAGTCTTTCAAGTCTGGAAATCTTCAAGTCTTCAAAATCTGAAAAGTTTCAAGCTGATCTTCAAATCTGCAATGCTGCCAATCTTCAAGTTGTCAGTCTTTTCTTCATTCCAACAATGCTGAGCGACACAATCCCCTTGGGGGGTAGTCAGCCCAGCCTCCCTCCAATGTGCCTTCTCTCAAAGCTCCAATACCTGAAATTTAAACATACACAACAAGTAGACTGAATTTGAAAAGAAGCAGCCACAAAATGTAATTCCATGTTTAGTTTCCACTTCAGGGAACATCTGTCACTTAGGACTTGCTCTTCTAATGAGAAGAGCTCTTTAAAATCTTCTCATCTCTGTGATTCAAAAAAAACAAAGGGCCCAGCACAGATTAATAGTGCCTAGCTCTCAAAATTTGTTATTTCCAAGTGTGTGTGTGACATATTACAATGTGAAACATGTGGTTTCATGATTAACTGATGTGGTCATCCTTAACAAGTTTGCTAATTAACATAAGTGATGTGCTCATGAAATGAGTAAACAATAATGCACCATTACGGCTCCCATCATTCAAACAGCTTACTTAGAGCTATTCCTGCAAAGCACAATTTTAAATCATCTATAAAAGTCAGGAAGGGTTAATGCTACACTCTGTGTGTGGTGGTCTGCAAGGCCTTATGAAAAATAAGCGTTAAATGAGTCATTTGTGAAACTAAAGAGTTACTTCCCTAGCAAAAAACAAACGCTCAAACCTTTGTGAGAATTTATCATGAAGAGCAATCAAGCACTATCTTTGCATGAAAACTGCGGACAACACATTGAATTGTTTACAGGCCATGGTTATCTTGAAGAGCTTCAAACCTAAGCACAGATCTAAATCCACACAGCAATTCCCTTTAATCCGAAAAAATGCTCTGTAATACTGAACAAGGAAGCCACAAGAGATGCATCACAGTCTACGTTTCCAATATTGAGTGGTTACTAGTAAATGAAGTGAATACTTAGGTTTAGGAGTGATGTAAATTACTATGTGTTTCCACACATCATTATAGTCTATTATGGTGAAGTACCTCAGCACAATGACTGCACATATGTGACTGGTATTCTAGATGGTATTTCTGAACATTATCCCTGTATGGCAATCACAAAAACTCAGCAAACAACATTCATCTTAACCTATCAATCCTGTGAGTAACTTCTCAATCAAGCACCACTTCAATCTGATCCTTCTTAAATTCCTCAAGCCTCTCATGACTGAGGAGAATTCCATATTCATACGAATATTTCATAAGCCCATTATCATTGAAAACAGTCACTTGTTGCAGATCCAAGAGCTGGCTGCAAAATCTTTACTCAAGAATTAGTAGCTAACAGCACTTTTAACATACTCAGATTTTAAATGTTATCAAGCTTATGATACTGGTTAACCCTAATTATGAAATCAAACTCAGAATGTCATTGAGTAGTACTTTGCCCAGAGAGAAAGGAATGAAAGAATTGTAGCTTCAAATAATAGCCTCTCATGCATGCATCAAGTCAAACCATATGGTTATGTGTGGTATTCTTGTGGATACTTTTTGGAGCTAGGCGTGATGCGAATAATCAGATGATTAAACACACCTCGATTCTTGAGTTACCCGAGCATAACCAAAAAATACATTCAGTGCAACCAATTCTGATACAGAGTTCTTTCCAAAGTGCAAGTGATGACTCAGGGCAGGCGGAAAAAATACTTAAGCATTGTATTATTAGTAACAACTGGATACCACCCTTTGAGGAGAGAATTTTTCCAAGAAGCTACGAGTAACCTACCAAATGACTTCCAGAGTTTCATGACTAACCTTATGAGCATTTAGCAGGACACAATCTTGAATTATGTCACAGAGAAATCTTAGCTTGAGTATTCAGAGCGGTGCTTCTTAGAAGTCAATACATTCTATACCATGATGAAAGAAATAATGAATTGAGCAACCAAGTGGATCAACTCATTGTCCAAATATCAATAAAGCCTATATAATGTGAAGTTCCAAGTATTACGACCATATGGAAGTGAAAACATATCAGGCAATCATGGAAAACATATCAAGCAGAACTAACACACAATCCTAGAGAGCAGAACACAATGCATATGGACTTCTTGATTATGCCTGAAAACAAGAATTCTCAATTTCTTTGCAGAATGCATCCCTTTAGGTACAGTACCCATAGCGTTCAGACCCGAAAGGTTTGGCAACAATCAACAAGCTAGATGAGCAAGATATTTGAGATGATTTATCACGAGCGATAATTTCGACAAATTTCCTGAGTGGAATACTATCCTTAGCAGAAATTTCCTGAGTGGAATACTATCCTTAGCAGAAATTTCCTGAGTGGAATACTATCCTTAGCAGAATTAGCCATACAAAAACGTAATGCATAGGGAAGAATTAGTTCTTGTAATGTCGTTGTTGGCACTCGAGTCACCATTATGCCAGTTTAAACATATCTCTTGTCAATGTGAACTCTCTATGAGCCATGCAATTTCACAAGCATACATTGTCCTACCTCTCAAATCTGTTCCAGCCATGGTCAAGAAACAAACATCACATAACTTTAACACCAACACCATCAAAAGCATGGAACGTTATCTCCTTGGATTTTGTGTGAAACAAGTCTCCTTGGAGAAAGACCCTCACAACTCCCATGTTTTAATCTGAGCTCTTTGTTGAAATTTGTGTGATTATCTGTGATAAAAAATACACTAACAGCATAAAATCATGAGATACAAAAACTCGTGTATAAAAAATATCATGTGCTTATTAAGCTTAGCCTTTTAGGAGTTGAGTCTTGAGCATGGAGTGGTGTGGTCCTATATGTGATTGTGGTTATCTCCAGTAAGTGAGTTAACAAATTATCGGATATCTTGAGTTAGGTATATGTCAGCCACATTCATTGGAAAATAATTAACAAACCCTTCAGATGCTCGCAGGTTGGCCTTTGATCACCAATCACCAAGCTTCAACCAATTTTTGAGTTGATAATTGTCTAATATCAATCTGCTCACTTCAGGAGGGAAGTGGACGAGAGGTTGTGATTGAAGTTAATGCTATCTCACTGACAGATATGCAACTGAAAAAGACTTCAGAAGTGATTAGATTCAGTCTATATGTTTGAGATTTGGGAAGCAGAGTGAACAGATAGCACTTCTCAAAAAATGGCCTTTGAGGCTTCCATAAAACAGGATGTTGAACAAAAAATCTTCATGAAGGGGATGCCCTACATGAGGAAGAACCTCATAAACTAAAATTACCGAGCCTTCGATCAATTCCTGCAAGTAATGCTTCAAGTATAGCATGTAAAAACACCAGACACTTAATAGAAGTGTAGGATTCTCTTCAAAGATGGTGAGTATGGCAATAAATACAATTTGCAGATTCTATATGAAATAAGAGTTCACTCAACAAAGAAGACACAAGATTGTGAATTATGCTATATATCTTCAAAGCGCAAGCTGCACCTGTTTACAATGCCTATTCAAAAATTAGTTCATTCACAGGAGCCTTCCATTTGAGATTTTAATGGATATCAATTCGCTAACTTCTGGAGGATAGTGACTAGAGTCTGTAAAGCAATCCATGTTATGTCAGCAACATATCTGCAATTAAGACTTCACAAGTGACTACATTAGCCTAGTACATATATGTTAGCTACCAACATCAGAGGATAAGCATTCCCCAAAAAAGCAAGTAGTTGCAGTATTCCATGGTTTTTGATAGGTTGAAAGCCCCGTCTACCTTATGAATGCCAAACCCGATGAAGCCTCGACAAGGTATGAGGGAGTATTGTAGCACAAAGAAGCAAAAGAAACGTGTTCATCTGAAAGATGACAGTCAAGGGTCTCCTATGCAGATAGCATGAGTTGTGTAGCCCTCAGAAGCTTGTTGCCTCAATTCGGGGCTGAAGTCTTGAGGTTTGGCAGCAGAATGTACAGGGAGCATTTCTCCAAAATGGCCTTTGATGCAGCGAGCTTCCATAAGATAGGATGTGACCCAAACGCTTCAGAAAGGGTGGAGCCCTACGAAAAAAATATACCTCATAGATTTTCCTCGACAGTCTTAGCACACACATGCCTACTCGGTTTCAAAACCAAACTTAACCACACGAACCAATGTCTTCTAAGGCATGCAGGTTTTAAGAAGAATTACAACAATTTCCAAGGAGTGAATCCTTTTCTCAAATATCCATAACAAATAGAACCTTTCACCCCGGAAAAAACACGTGTATTCACCCATATCTGAAAGAAACAGAGTCGACAACATCCCCTCCTCGAGCTTAGGTAGCACAAGTGTCATCGAACAGGGATCGTTGGAAGGCACAAATTATCGCTTCTCTTTCTGGGCGAGGGTCCACCATCTTGAGAACTCCGGATCTCTTACAGTAAAAACATGCCCGATAATCTTTTCCTTGTTCATTCTGCTACTGTGCCCATGCGGGCATCAAAGTTTACGAATCTTGCTATGTGGTACACAAAAGACAACAAGAAAGCTCCAACTAAAGTTTAGGTGAAGTATCATACCCGGATAGTCATACAAGAACAGCAAGCAAATCATTTCAGAACTAATCAGATTGTCCTTCACGAAATGTGGTTGGACATAATATTGAATGTGTGGGAGTGTGTATGTGTGAAGAAGTGAGAGAAAAGGAGGTTAGGGGATGTTTTTGGGCAACAAACAGAAATAAAGATCTAAACTACTCAAAAATTGAGAAATAAGGGGTACCCTTGACCAACCGAAGGCCACACCTCTTCATCCTCCTCCAAGTGTCAAGGTGCATCTCACAAAGTATGGACACGCAAACTTGGAAAAACCAACGGCTAAAGGCCGACGTCCCCGGCAACGGCGCCAAAATGTTGAGAAAAGGGGAACAATAGACCCTAACCACCTCACATGGAAGTGAGAAGCTTCTCCAAGTGAAGTTGCAAGAAGTGCAAGCAACGCATCCACACCCATGCCCATGAACAATGGCACCATGGCCAACGTCAAAAAGGAGCAAGGGAGAGCAATGCTCACACACAAGCCAACTCCAAATGCAAGTCCACACACATAGATCATCGCCTTGCACACAAGGAAGAAAGAGAGTAACAAATGACACCTTCTTCCATTAACAAAATGGAGGCCAAGTCCATGGCCAAGGGACCCCCCCTTTTTACAAATGAGGCTCTTCTTTATATAGAGAAGAAGAGAGGCATATGTGAATAAAACATGTGGTCAAAAGACCACATGTGCTAAATCAAAAATAGGATCTTGATATGGTAGTGGGATTTCAAAAAGTAACAAACTAGAGAGAGAGTGCACGTGGGGAGTTTTCTACGTGGGTTTTTGTACATGTGCCAAAAAGCTACTTTATTGATAAGGCTTCAATACCATAGACTAAAGGAAATATCAAAAAGGGGTTTAGGAGAGTGTTCATATGGACATCTCCTAATTACAAAAAGGGGCTTTTTATGAGGGCTTCAAGGATGCCATAGCATGAGAAAAATTATGGGCAACCCTTATAACAACACATTGGATCATGAGTCCCTTTTTCTTCTGGCCATCAAGAAAAAGTACTCAACGGGATTCAGTACCCACCGTCCCATACCAGTGGGTTCCTCATCCAATCCACATAACTTTGTCTCTATACTTTCTCACCTTTTCTGTCCTTTTAAATGCCCTTCATACTGTGGTACCAAATTATAAGAGCAAGGACTAAGGTGCTTAGATACACCACTACTAATCTTACTTAAATATTTGGTTAACCATTAATGTGGTGTGACTTATCTTAACAAACTTTAAGTTTGACTTGATCTTTGCCCTACTTGGGTCTTTTGGTGTTCTTTTCTTCTTTAGCCAAAATAAGAGATAAGACTAGGTCTTTCTCAATTAGATCCCTTCATGTTCAATGCTTTACCCATGGGTTTTACTTGGGGATCTAGCTATTTTGCTTCATACAAGAAACCATACTCCTTAGGTCTATACTACTGGAATCCATAACGTATGTTATGTTATCCCTATGAAGCATCAAGATCGATTATGCTTTATCGCTCATCCAACTTCTTTTTCTAACCCACTTAGGATTCAAACAATCCTTATGGTGTATGCAAGTCTTCCCTTGCATTGGGGTTCTTTGAGAATTCCCAATCTCTGAGAACTTCAATTAGTTGGAAGATGTAATGAAGTACTAGAATCCGAGGAAGTACTTCAACTTTATCTATTTCTTGCATATCTTTTACCTTAACATACCCTATTTTGATATTTTTCCCCTCCTTAAGAGTTTTGGGGACTTTCTCCCCTCCTTAAGAGTTTTCGTCCTCGAAAACTACCTAAGAGTAAATTGAAAATTGTACTCTTTCAGAAGTATTTGAAAGAGATTATTTTCAATCTTTTATTGTCCTTCCTGGTTAAAAGAACTATTCAGAGCTTCTTGCTTTCTCAGAACAAATGACCCAAAAATATCAGGCTGTACTGCACCATCATCTTCCTCACCAGAGGCACAAGCCAAGAAAAGTGCATGGCGTGTTGGATAAGGCAATCGTATGCCTTCTTGGTGATCAAGGATCGAATCCCGTATTCTACAAAGTGTGCGCACAATTATTTTTGCTAATCAAACCAAGTAGCAACAATCTGCATCCGGTGAAAGTACTTCGACAGAGATGAAGAAGTGTTACAGCAATGCAATTTCGACGCAGCTCAACAAGAGCTTACAAACTATTGATGAAGATAAAAATCTCCATGGATCTCAACCTAAGGGCTCTTGATACCACTTTGTGTGAGAGCTCCATAGCCTTCACACAAGGCCACACACTAGGAAGAGAGATGTCTTTCCACCCAACCAACCCCTCCAATATATAGCTCCAAATCCAAGGGGGTAAGTCCCTCTCAAGAGGACATGTGTACCTTCCATCACATGGGTCCTAAGGTATTCACATGGTTTCCAAGCTTAGGAAATCACATGAAATCACATGGCTTCTAAAAGAAGACTCTCCAAGCTCTCACATACAAACCAAGTGGCTAGAAGAAGCTTCCAATCAAGCCTAAGGTACTCAACCTTAGAGAATTAGCCCTAAGGTTCAAGACCCATCTAAAAGGGGTAAATAAACCATAAATCCAAAGGGTTTTACACCTAGAAATCCAAGCTCTCACATACAAACCAAGTGGCTAGGAGAAGCTTCCAATCAAGCCTAAGGTACTCAACCTTAGAGAATTAGCCCTAAGGTTCAAGACCCATCTAAAAGGGGTAAATAAACCATAAATCCAAAGGGTTTTACACCTAGAAACCCAAGGGTTCTACCCCTTAGACCCATGTAATTATACAGCAGGTTGCCATTCAAGGTGAAAATAAAGGCCCTTTGGCATCGTGTAGTTTCCCCATAGAACCTTAATGGGGGGAGTGCAGAGGGGGGCTTGCCCCCTTCTACGGGGCTCGGGGGGCCTACTATCCCCTTGGCCTATAGGGCCAAGATAGTAGGACTTCTAGTCGTGGAGATATTGTTGGATTTTAGATTTTGTTGACTATTGTGTATCTCATGACTGCGTTTATCTATGCCAACTCCCCTTCTAAAAGCTATATAAACATGGCCTAGGTTGAGCTTTACATAGCATTGCACACTAGTAAGCCCTTCATCTAGAGTCTATCTAGATCACCATCTAAGCTCCACATTGGGAGTGCACGGGTGGATAGCACCATCATTGTAATTGCATTATGCTCGGCAATCTAAGAATTTGAGTTCTCTATCTCTTAGTCTACATCTATCTTCGTCTCCGTTTTTCTCCCAACTTTGTTCGTTCGTCTATTCCGCTGTGCTGTTATTTTCTTACAAAAACCAATTACAAGGGATCCATTCCATGGTTGGCCATGTTGATAAAGGTCTCCACTATAGCTAGGTGCTCGCTCCTAATAGCACAACTTGATAGAGGGGATGCAAGATACACACACTTATCTCATCTAGATGGATTTTAGTTATATATCATAATGCCCTAGGATAGCATATTTGATGTGTATTCATCTCCTTGCCACATCATCACAATGTCTTCAAGTAGCAGGTTATTAAAGCTCTTCATCTATTTCTTGTTGTGTTTAAGAAGACATACATGCAAGAAAAATAGTTTGAAAGACAAAGTTAAGAAAGATAGATTGAACAAGAAGAAAATTTGAGAAATAATTAATCAACTAAGTCCGTGTTTTGGTGCCATCTTCTTACTGGAGATCTCATGGATGTGGAGAACAAGTTCCACTCGATAAAGGCCATTGCTTTAGTAGGGTCTCTTTCTCTCATATTTTTTTTTGCCGGTCTCAAGAACTCATATGGAGCAATATGATGGACCTACTTATACATTCCATCATGATGGTCAGTGACTACTAATCAAGAAATCTTCTCTTACAATCTCTACCACTCCAATAAAAATTTCAAGGAGGGGGGAGCATTACAAGCATCATCATCAAGTATAAATGGGGTGCTAAGAGAAAGTACATAAGGAATTGAACTCAAAACCTCTTGGATAGGAATGTGATGGGCTAACCACTTGCCCCAAAAGCCATGGTTGAGGATTACTTGCTAATCCTCTCTCTTAGAGTGTAGTTCAACCATCTCCTATCTAGCAAGGTTGTGGTTCAACCATCTCCTACCTATCCCTTTATTACATTCTTCCCCCCTTAGTTGACCATTGTCCTCAATGATCTACTCATTATCCCTCTAGCCTCATTGATCCATTCTTGAACTCATTTGGTACCCTTGAATTGATGTCCTCAACCTTGCATAGTTTCTTGAACCTTGTTTGCAACCTTGGTGTCTTGAACACTGTTCTCAACCTTAGTATCTTGAACCTTGTTCTCACCCATGTTCGATATCTTGAACATTCAATCAAGTTCCACCCAAGGATTCCCAAGGACTTCACACTTGCAAGCTAGCTCATTGGAAAGAAAACCTCTTAAAGAGGGAAAAACATCCACTGGCAGTCCTAAGTTTGTTCAACCACATCACTACCAAAATATATCAATAAATCCCCCGCTAGGATTCATGTGATGAACAAGAAGTTGGCACTTGTGTATAAGGAACTACCAAGCTATGTGGAAAGAGATCAGTCCACAAAAGGAAGTAAGTATAAAGCTTTTCGAAAAGCTTCAAACCTATCCCTAGGCAGAGCCTTTGTGAAAAGGTTTACAACATAATCATGAGTGGGCACATATGCCAAAATGACCTCTCCAGTAAAGAACCTCTCCCTCACATAATGATAGTGCACCTCAACGTCATTTGTGCGAGCATGGAACAAAGGGTTCCTTGTAACTCTCAATGCACTCTGGCTATCAATGAGGTGATGGTGGAGGAAGATTGAAAAACACCCAACTTAGTCAAAAGGCATCTAAGCGGCACCCACTGAAGAATGATTGTGAAAGCTTCCCTACACTCAACATCAAAACTAGAAGAGGCCAGAGTAAGTTTTTTCTTGCTCAACCAAGATATGCATGAGCTACCAAGCTTGAAGCAAAAACTATTGGTGGACATACAAGTGTCATAGCAACCATCCCTATCAAAGTCAAAAAAATCATGTAGATCTAGCAATAATGATACCCCCTTGGGATAAAATAATCCAAGTATCCAAGTATTACTCAAGTAGTGCAAGATGCGCTTAAGTGCCTACGAATGCTTGAGACATAGGCAATGCATAAACCTGCTTATCTAAGAAACAAAAAACTGAATATCAAGCCTACTTATGCATAAGTAAATCCGAAATTCAATAGCTTGCTGACAGAGAACAACATAAAATGCATCTCTAGCATCATGAACAATCAATCGTAAACCTATTTACATAGGAGTGGCAATAGCTTTGCAATCTTCAAGGCCGAAATTGTTACAATAATGTGGCAATGTATTTTGTTAATTTGTTTGATACAAAGCTATTTTCCCATCAGTTTGCATAAAGTAAATGCCCAAATAATGATGCAAATTCCCCAAATTTGGCATCTCAAAGAGCCATGCTAATCAGCCTTAAATTCAGCAATATGCTTCTCATTAGGACCAATGAGAAGCATGCCATCAACATACACAAAAAGAGGTACATCATCTGCACACTTAACATATAATGTGCTCTTAATTTGACTATTCTCAAAACCATGTGGAATCAAATAGGCATGTATCTTTTCATAACAAGCATGTGGTGCTTGTTTCAAACCATTTAATGCCCTTCTCAACTTGTACACTCTGTTTTCATGCCTTTCTGCACCAAAACACAAGGCTAAAATACATACACTTCTTCAAAAATCCTGCTCTACACATGCCAATGTATCTTCAGAGTACCTTACTAGAAATCTTTAGCTTCCCAAATATCATTACCAAATTGTTATAACAAAACAGATAATCCTTTGAACATCATTACCAAATTGTTATAACAAAACAGATAATTTCACATTTGGACTCCAAAAACTTGCTATTTATGGACTAGGTTCCTCTCAAAAAAATACTCAGTGCTCACCCCTGATAACAATTGACTCGAGAGCTTTTAGACATAACCAAATGAAGACCTTAGCTCACTATTAGAAGTTATCTCACTAATTTAGGATGAGTATGTTATGAGAAATGATATTACAAATCTGGGGGTGTAATCTGTTGGAACAAGTACATGGAAAGTTTAAGTATTGGCTTGAGTCTTCAAATGTCAAAGAAACTTATGTTATACTTGAAGCAAATAATAAAGATATGAGAAGTTCACTTACGAATTTACCCTTGTAACTCTTTGAACACTTACCTTATGTAAAAGTTGAAGAATCAAAAGTGGTAGAATCCACTTGATGAGGAGAAAAAGGAAAGCTACAAATTCATCACTAAGTTATTTGAGAATCAATCACTAAGAATTAGGATACGTGATTTAGGTGAGCAAGATTTCACATTCAAATCTTGGCCCCAATCACCAGTTATACATGTGATTTAGTCGTGGGATTTGTACACACATTAGCTCAGCTTCTTGCCATATCAGAGTGTGATCTCAAGGCACACACATGTACCAGTAAGTTCATTGTAATTTCCATTCAATATACATTTGATTTCATGATCATTTGTGACCATATCTTCATGTCTATGTGAGTGAATTGTTCACTTTCATAAATCTCAATTTTTAGTTAGATTGCAACATTCACCACAGCAATGGACCTATACATGGTTATGCATGTACTAGACTTCAATTCACTTATTGAACAAGTACTCACTCAAGAGGCTAAACTAATGAAGAATAGAGAAGGCTCTAAAGGTAATCAATATTCTGCTTTATATACGGATAAAAGTAATTCCAAAGACAACAAAGGAAAAGGGAAGAGAATGGATGATGAAGCAGGTATACATCAAGCTAACTATGCAGGTAGAGGAAGACATGGTAGAGGTAGAGGCACAGGAAGAAGACAAGGCAAGGGGAGACCGCAAGAGTCTGACCCTTGTTCAAGGCTACTCAAGAAGAAGGACCAACAACTTCAATGGCTACCACAACAATTACAACCATTCAAACTATCAAGGAGGTGATAGAGGAAGAAGAGACTTCAATAATTACACAGAAGAATAAAATCAAGAAGACTCAATGCTAATCATGAATATGGCAATGCCTCAAGGTAAATCTGATGAGCATGTTTTCTACATAGATTCAGATTGCTCAAATCATGTGGCCGGAAATGTGGCCTTCCTATCGGATTTAGAAGATCAAAGGAACAAACATTAAGTGTAAACAGGTGATGATATAAGGCATCTGGTGGAGAAGATAGCAAATGTAAAAGCACCTGATGGAAACATCAACCTACTTAGCGAGGTACTCTATGTCCCTACCATCACAAAGAATTTGATAAGTGTAGGACAAATTTTGGAGAGAGGCCTACAAGTTAGGTTCACAAAAGGAGGATCATTTGTTGAAGATCCAAGTCAAGGATTCAAGAGGATTGCAAAGGGTGAAAAGGCAGGTAGATTATTCACATTTGAATTACAAGACACAAGGAACATTGCTCTTTTTAATTATGGTAGTCAGACATTCACAGAATTGGAAGTATGGCACAAGGTTAGCACATATTGGTGAAAGATCATTGAAGCAAAATTGGAGGAACCAAAGTGTACTTGGACTCCCTAATTTGTCAAAGCAACACATAATTTATAAGTGTAGTGCATGTCAATTTGGAAAGTCTCACATGTTACCATTTATGAAGAAAGGATATATGCATGGAGATCTCTTGGAATTGGTTCATACAGATGTATGGGGACCTAGCAAGGATGCTTCAATATCTGGATCAAGGTATTATGTCTCCTTCATTGATGATTGCAGTAGATGGACTATATTATACTTTATGAAACACAAGGATGAAGTTTTTTCATGCTTCAAAAGGTATTTAGCCCTTGTGGAGAACCAAACAGGTAAAACACTAAAAAGGCTAAGCTCAAATGGAGGGAGAGAGTACTTCTCCCATGAATTTGATTCTTTCCTTCAAGAGAGGGGAATCAAAAGAGAAGTTACTACAAGGAACACTCTAGAGCAAAATGGAGTTGTAGAGACAAGAGATAGAACAATTGTTGAAGTTGCAAGGTCTATGCTAAATGAAAAACACTTACCTAATTATTTATGGGTTGAGTTTGTATCCACGGCCACCTATTTGATTAACAGGTTACATTCAAAGTCACTCGATGGCATGACACCATATGCATCTTGGAATGGAAGAAGACCAAACTTGGACCATTGTAAGATTTTTGGATGTATTGCTTATGCTCATGTTCCTTCACAGGTTAGAGGAAAGATGGATCCAAAAGCAAAAAGATGTGTGTTCATTGGATATGATAACAACCAAAAAGGCTAGAGGTTATACAACTCAAGAAACAAAGGTTTCTTGGTGAGTAGGGATGTAGTGTTTGATGAGAATATTTCTTGGTATGAAGACTCATGCAGGAAGATCAAGTCACCTTTTGATCTTGAAGAAGATTTTCCAAAACTTGTTGATAATAACCCTATTAAAATTGAAGATCAGGATACCTCAGAAGATGATGAAGCATCTCAGATTGAAAGACTCAAAATATGGAATTCTAAACGTAAAGCTAAAATGCAAGAACTTGGACAAGAGGCATAATCATCACATCATGGCCTAAGAAGGTCCATGAGGGAGAAAAGAAAACCAGAGAGGTATGGTTTTGATACTTCTCTAGTTACTAAACATTCAATCTATCTAGCACAAGACATAAATTGAGAGGAACCCTCAACATTCAAGGAAGCCAAGGAGAAATCAGAGAGGAAGCATGCAATGGAAGAGGAAATAGAAGCTCTTGAGGAAAATAACACTTGGTAATTAGTTCCCAAGACTTCATCAATGAAAGTGATACGTTCAAGATGATTTACAAATTAAAGAAGAACTCAGATGGCTCCATTAACAGGTATAAGGCAAGGCTTGTGGCAAAGGGTTTTGCAAAAACTCAAGGAATTGATTATGAGGAGACTTTCTCTCTCGTGGCAAAGATGCCTACAATCAAAGTTCTACTTAGTATTAGGAAAGGTGTTGAAGCTCAA
Source organism: Ceratopteris richardii (assembly GCA_020310875.1). Lineage (NCBI taxonomy): Eukaryota > Viridiplantae > Streptophyta > Polypodiopsida > Polypodiales > Pteridaceae > Ceratopteris > Ceratopteris richardii. The sequence continues at coordinate 2,225,560 of CM035422.1, read as the reverse complement.
GGTCAAGGACAAGCATACAAAGTGCATCAGAGAAGTGGACACACAGGAAGGAGCACATAGGGAGCTCCACGAAGTGTATGTCAATTTTTAGAAGAATCCCCTACAAAAATAGTGTTGTGACCACCTCCTTGTGGGAGCAATGGGGCAAACCCACATTAAGACCAACTAGAATGAAGCTCGCACTTAGCCTAAGCTAGGAATTGACTGAGGGATTGGACGCCCTACGATGCTCTCAATGGACTTGTAAGAGTCCCACAGTTAGCTCAAGATTTAACTTTAATTGAATCAATAGACCATGCCCATTCATGCGCTTCAAAGACCCAATTTGCTTTCTTTTATTGAAAATTCCCTTAGAGATCCCTTACCTATTCACACCTACAGAAGGTCAACTTCAAAATACCCTATCTATAACTCCATGCCCAAAATCACTAGAAACAGAGTTCGTATGAAGAAGTTATGATAATTCAGGGTTCTAGGGTTAAAACAGGCTAATAGGCAAACAAGATCTTTCTAATTATTTTCTTGGGGGCCTCAGTATGCACCAATTGCTTGAAATGTATGCCCACAATTGCCAAAATTTAAAAATTAAAATACCCTAAAAATTTGGACGAAAATGCTTGTCAATCGCAATCGACAAGTCTATCAATCGTGATGGATAGAGCTATCCATCATGGCCTATCAATCGTGATCAATAGAGTCAATCACGATCGATAGAGTCAATCATGATCGATAGAGTCAGTCGTGAGAGCCGTCAATCACGATTGACGGTGTCAATCGCGATCAACATTTTTTCTACAATTTTCGGTGTGATTTTAGTCAATCGTGGGTGTGTCCAACGCGATGGACACATGGACATGTGAGTTATTGTGTCAATCGTGAGATTTCAATCGGTCACGATCGAGGGTGTCAATCATGACTGACAGAGTCTTATGTGGAAATCCGTCATGGCTGTCGATCGCGATCGATGGGTCGATCATGATTGACAAGGTCTGTCGATTGGCTGTCGATCACGATCGATGGTGTCAATCGCGATTGAGAGAGGTGTCGGTCGTGGTTTTCGGTCACGATCGAGAGTGTCAATCACGACTGATAGAAGATCACATAATTTTTTGAATGTAATTAGTGATTTAGGATGTGCTAATCATGTGCTTTGTGCTGGTGCACTTTGTTTTACCAAAAGTAAAACTTTTCAGTCGATCACGATCGACAGAGGTCAACGCCCCGAAACCTACACAAATAGTTTTCTCACCTACTGCAGCTGCAATGGAAGCTGGTACCTACAAGAACACTTAGAAAAACACAGAAAACAAGTGCGCATACAAGTTATCTCTCGCTCTTGCTCTCAAGTGAAAATGAGGAAATGAATGGAGATGGAGGTATATGGTCACGATGGTGAAGATGATGATGAATGGATATGGTGTATAGAAGTGAAGAGGAAGGTAAGAAAAAGTAAAAGAAGATGCTTATCTACTCTTCCAACATCCCTACTCTACGTCTTACCATCACATGCTTGTCCTTAAAGCTCGATCCCCTACAACGGCGCCAAAATTTGGTGTAGCTCAATGGTGAGTAGCACCTCCTTCAATGTCAATCCGGTAAGACATGAGGATGGTATGGAGACCTCGAGCAATAGATGTGCACAAGTGGTGATGGAGAAGCACACAAGCATGCACACACATACACACACATGCGCATACAAGTAAGAATAAATAGTGAGACAATGGAAGCTTTGATTAAGATCAAAAGACAAGTACAAGCTCTCTTCTTAGTTCAAACTACAATTTGTTCTCCTAAAAAATGAGCTCTCTAGCTCCTTTTATAGTTTTTGACTAGCTAGTGGCCCTGTCCAGACCTAGTGTCTGGCCTAGTTAAAAATTAGGTTCCTAGGCTATTTTGGGGGCTCAAATGAGCTCTAAAAATTACGAAAATTGGTACATCAATACTTCTAAGACTCCTCAAGCTCGAGGACTCCTCGGCATGAATAAAATGGAGTCTAATCTACCAAAAATGATATTTACAATGTTCATTTAGAGATGAAAATCACTATTAAAAGGGGATTAGCTTGGAATAATTGAATGGCCTATTTGCCGGATCTTCTTTGACTTCTTTGCCTACTTGGCCCTTCTCTTTGCCGTGATTCCTTATGTCAGCTCCCTTGTCTTGAGATGCCCTGACCACTGCCAACAAAGTACATTAAGGATATGCTTGCAAAGTTCAAAATGCAATACACTAAGGTTGCAGGTACTCCCATGGAGGTCAATCACAAGTTAAGTGCTCATGAAGGAGAACTAATTGAAGACATTACAAGCTACCAAACTCTAGTTGGAATCTTAAACTACACGACCCTAACTAGGATGGATATTTGCTATGGAGTAAGTGTGCTTAGCCAATTCATGCACACTCCTAGGAAACCTCAGATGGATGCAACCAAAAGGATATTGTATCAGAATACCTATCATGTGTAGGTATGAAGCTTATTTCTTGGTCTTCAAAGAAGCAACCTACTGTAGCTCTTTCCTTAGTTGAAGCTGAATACAGAGGGGTAGCAAATGCAACACAAGAAGCAATGTGGATCGAGACCCTATACACAGATTTAGGGTTGGATTTTGGCACTCCATTTATATTTTGAGATAACATCAAATCACTTCATTTAGCTGCTAATCCTATCTTTCATGCTAGGACTAAGCATATAGAAGTCCGTTATGACTTTTTTAGGGAAAAGATTGCAATTAAGGAGATACAATTATCCTATGTATCTACTCATATGCAATGTGCAGACATGATGACCAAATCATTGGATGGAAGAGCTTAATAGGTTTGTATCCATGATTGGATTACAAGAAATAACAGGGGTCATTGAGCTTCAAGATTGTGGCTACACTAATTCCACATATGTATGATTAAGCCTACATCATCTCCCTTGTATCATACCTTCATAACCGTAAACATTTGTTTCATTTCGTGCAAGTAATTCTCTTTGTATTGTTGTCTATTGCAAATTCTTCATTTAGTAATATTGATTAATCAAGTTTTTTGCATATACTTATCTTTTTGATATGATTCAACTTGGGATACGTATCACGATCAGTCTACTTGCTACATATCAATTTTCACATCATTTGGTTCATTAAATTGTGAGATAAGTTCTCTACAAGAAACCTATTTTTGCTCACTGTCATCTTCCTAAAAAGTCGAGATTATGTGAAGAGATGGATTTATGAGCACATAGATCATCAACATAGACTTCCAAGTTTTTATGCAAGAACTCTTTAAACACATGGCACATCAACCTTTGGAAGGTAGCTAGCGCATTGATAAGACCAAATGACATTATTTGAAAGGCAAATATGCCCCACTCTGTGGCAAACACCATCTTATGTTGATCTTCTAGAGCAATGGCCACTTGATTGTAGCCAGAGAATCTGTCAAGAAAGCTATAAACTTCCTTGCCTGCCACTCTTTCTAATAGATGCTCAGTGATAGGAAGCGGATAACTATCTCTAATAGTGGTTGCATTAACCTTCATCAAGTTAATGCATACACGTAACTTTCCATTCTTTTTGGGCACCACTACAATGGGGGATAACCCATTCAGTGTGCTCACTCTCATAGATAAAACCAAATTCTACCAAATGATCTATCTCTTCCTTGATCTTAGCAGCATAATTATTGTTATATGTGTATGGATTTTGCTTAGAGATTTTGGCTTCTGAGGTCATGGGAATCATATGTGAGCAAATGTCAGGGTCTACTCCTTTTAGGTCCTTATAGCTACATGTGAACACGTCTCTGTAATCTCTTAATAATTCAATCAAATCCTTTTCCTCTTCCTCCATTAGGTCATGTCCTAGTTGGCATCATTCTTCACCTTCTTCTATGGTCATATAATTTTTTTAGTTGTTATCATAGGCCACTCCTGTGAGTGCTTCTCGTTTAGGCATTCGGATCATGACTTTTCTATCCTCAATCTCATACCTCAAATAAAGTTTCTTCCTCTTCAAGTGGGAGTTCTCTCTTGTTTCTTTTCTTGTCTTCACTCTTGGTGGTTAAGTTTGTGGCTAACCTTACCTCGTTCATAAGCTCTTCTTGTCCTTGAGGGTGAACTTCTACTTTGTATAGGTATTCTTCTTCTGTTGCCCAAAAAGGATCCATAATAATTGATTTCAACACTGAGTCATTTTCTTGTTCTAATTCTTTCATGCTAGGCTCGCATTCTTCGATAACCGAATCACACATGATTGGTTCTATAGTGAAGATTGAAATGTTATAGCCATCTTCATCACAGTGTGGTGCCCATTGTTCTTCATTGATAGATACATCCATTGTCACTAGGATTTCTGACCAACCATGAGGTTCAAATTCTTCATCCAGAAATACTATAGGTGCATATGCTAGGTCTAAAATTGATCTATGAGTTTCCTTCACACCTACCTCTATAGTTTTTTCTCTTTTCTCTTCTTCTTCTGCAACTTTACACATCCATAGGTAAGTGTCTTCATGCATCCATGAGGATCCAAATCCAATGGAATGCACTGACTTCGTATCATCTCTGGCTCTATGGATGGGATTCCACTATATAGGGGGCATGTTTCTATGAGAGTAGTCCTTGAGATTGACTTTAATTGTAACACCTAAGTGTTGCAAATACAAGGAATTGGTTCCCCAATCTTGTAATACTTGCAACTATCTCATGAATGGTCTTCCCAAAATCATCTCATAGGCCTAGTTTTTGCTAAAGTCACATATGGCAAAAGTATGCTCAAACTCTACACCACAAATACTGAGAAGTATCCCTTTTAGAAATCCTAAATGTCTCTCTATGTGACCATAAACCATTTGTAGTTTCATTCGCATTGGCTTGAGTGTTGGTTTTCCCCAATGCTTCCATAAGGAAGTGGTATGAATTGCAACTCCTTCACTTGAGTCCAAAATAGCCTTGGTTGTGTAACACTGATGAGTGATAGGTAGATATGTATTTCCTTCTTCTCCTTCACTCATGTCTCCAATCTTATCCAATGGTATCTCATGCATTTTTCTATGTGATACTACCTGGAAATGGGTTTTAGCTACTTCTGGCACTTGATTGGTGACATGTTTCCACAATTCTGGTTTAACCTTGAGTAGCTTCTCTAAAGTGAGATTGCACTGCACTTTAGTGTTCTTTACTACTTTGCATTCCTAGGCAAAATTGAGGCTTTGTTTCTTACCATGACTGTGGGTGCTCTCATACAGGTAGATTTTGCTTTCGATGAGCCTATGAAATGCGACAATTCTTGTAAGGAATTAGACTTTTCACTAGACTGGGCATCCTCTTGTTATCCATAAATAGAAGGAATATGTTGTGGAAATTGATCATGTAAGTCATCCACAAGTTCAATGGAGGAGGATTTTCACTTTCTTTTACCCACAAGTTCAATGGAGGAGAAATTCTTGTGAGTATTGATTCACGGAAGCAGTGGTTCTTGACTCGGTAGAGTTAGGAACATAAGCGTCCTTGGGAGGAAGGCTTATCCTTTCACTTCCGATGTTACTCACTTGTGATGTAGTTTGTTTTCCTAACTCAGCTATCATCCTTTCCAATCTTTCTAATAATCCATCAAAGTGTAATTGAGTTTTGGCTGAACTAGAGCAATTGAAGAGGCAACTAACTTCAAACATGGTTTGAGCCAATTCTACCATTTTAGTGTAAAGATTGGTTCATTCAATCTCTAGATCAACTATGGGGTAACATTTTTCATGATTTGTTACATTTAGGCCTTCTTGGATTCTAGCTTAATATGCTTTATGCATCATGTCTAAGTCCTCAGGAGTGGGATCTGCTAAGATTGATCGTACTCTAGGTGGTGGTGAGGTTATATGAGGTGGATTAGAAGGTGGTGGATTAGAAGGTGATGGGGATGGTGGTGGTGGTGATGTGTGAGAGTGCATTTGAGATGCAAGTTCAACTATCTTGGCCTTTGTTGCTCTTAGGCTTTCCTCAAGTTCACACATCTTCTTTGACCATTGTCTCTTCATTTGTTCATGACTATCCTTCCAGCCTCTTGTCCTTTTCTTAGTTAGACTCTCAGTCTCACTAACCTCCAAACTCTTTTCCTGACCTAAGCCTTGGTTCTGCTCTAATTCCTGAGCTCTCGTGACCACTTGCACTAGGGTAGTGGAAGTTACACTTCCAGTAGAATCTAGTACTAACCCAATGACCTTAATAGGAGTGATCTTTGGCACATTGTTTGGGTTCTTAGGGCAGTCTTGTAAGAGGTGCTCCTTCCACAATCTAGACAAAAACCTTGAATTGTCATTGATTGGGGTTGCATAGTGTTAGCACTCAAGGTCAGGAAAAAGGCACAAGAACATGTCAAAGAAGTGGACACACAAGAAGAAGGAGCAAGTAGGGATCTCCAAGAAGTACATACATATCAAATTTTCAGAGGGAATCCCTATAAAAATAGTGATTTTCATCACTCAAAACCATTGTAAATACCATTTCATATTTTTGTAACTCCATTTTGTTCAAGACAAGGAGTCTTCAAGCTTGAGGAATATTAGAAGTATCATCCTACCAATTTTCATAATTTTTAGACTCCGTTTGAGCCCTCAAATAAGCCCTAGAACCTAATTTTTAACTAGGCCGGACACTAGGTCTGGACAAGGCCAAAACTAGTCAAAAAACTATAAAAAGATTTAGAGAGCTCATTTTTGGGGTTAGCTTGTTAGAGAGTTGGCTTGTTAGAGATTTGAGCTTTGTAAGAGAGTTCATGGCAATAGAAGATTTCCATTGTTCCTCTCTTTGCTCTTATCGTGTGCTCGTGTGTGTGTATGTGTGTGCATGCTTGTGTGCTTTCACTCTTGCACTTCTGCCTTCACTTGCTCATGGTCTTCATAACAGTCGTCACGTCTCCGCTGATTGACAAGTAAAGGAGGTGATACTCACACTTGAGTTACACCAAATTTTGGTGCCGTTGCTAGGGAGAGAGCTTCGAGGACGAGCATTATGATGGTAAGATCTTGGATTTGCGATGTTAGAAGGTAAAAAATAGTCATTTTCTATCATTTTTGTTATTTTTCTTCTTGATCTTCATCATCACCATCATCACCATCTTCATCTTCATAGAAGTTTTTCATTTTTGAACCATTTTCACATCATTTCTCATGTGTGGGAGTGCAAGAAAGAGCTAGGAAGTGCTTGGGGGTGCATGCGCTTGTGTTTTTTAGGATTTTTTGCACATTTGGGGCCCGGCACAAAAACTTGAAATTCCCACCTAAAAACTCAAGAAATTGTGACTTTCTGAGAAAATCGCGATTCGTTGGAAAATTAATTTTTTTTTCCCGCCCAAAAACTTTTGAGAAAATCACGATTCTCTGAAAGTGAGAAAATTGCGATTCTATGGATTTGTGCATTTTGAGAAAATCGGGATTCTCTGGAGTTTTGCATTTCGAGAAAATCACTATTCTATGAAAGTGAGAAATTCGTGATTCTCTGAAAGTGAGAAATTCACGATTCTCTAGAATTTAGCATTTTTGAGAAAGTAAGGATTCTCTAGAAGAAATTCGCAATTCTTTGAACTGCTTTTGAGAAACTCACAATTTCCTGGACTTTGTGCTTTTGAAAAATTTGCGATTCTCTGCTTGAAATTCACGATTTCCTAGACTTAGTGAATTTGAGAAAATTGTGATTCCCTAGACTTAGAGATTTGAGAAAATTGTGATTCTCTAGAAGAAATTCACAATTCCCTGCTAGAAATTCATGATTCTTTGGACTTGGGCATTTTGAGAAATTCGCGATTCTCTGGAAGAAAGTCGCGATTTCTTGGATTTGGTGTGCTTGAGAAATTCGTGATTCTCTCCTAGAAATTTGCGATTCTCTACTAGAAATTTGTGATTCCCTGGACTTAGTGAGTTTGAGAAAGTCACTATTCTTTGGATTGGATTTGGAGTGGATGATGATTATCTAATAAAAAAACATGTCTTTCTGCCTACCTGATTTGCAAAAAATCATGATTCTTTGAAAGGTCTTGTTTGCTTGTTTTGACCCCCAGAAGCCTGATTGGACATAACTTTCTCATACAAAATCTGTTTGGAGTGATTTTGAGCTCGTTGGAAAGCTCGTGGAGTTAGAGATACAGTATTTTGAAGTTGACCCTCAAGTGGGACTAGGAAACCAAGGGAACTCCAAAGGATTGTGAGCAATACAAAGGGGAATTTCGGGACTAGAAGACAAAGCTTATGAACTTGAGATCTGGTAGACACCTAGTCAAGGATAGACAAAGCATTATATCTTCTGAGGCAAGTATCAACCATACAACTAAGTCTTGGGCACAACAACTAAGTGGTTATCCTTACGTACTAAGTTCAAACACAAATGATTCAGAAATGTCTTTTCACATGGGGAGACTTGCAGATAGCTCATGTACTGCCTATTTACAAACACCAGAAGGTCCCTATATGACACAATTGGAGTATATCAAGACCAACCAATTAGCTGCACACATCTATGAGGATGGCCTAAGGCGATCAGTGGTCCAACTCAAAAATCCTGATCAACCTTTGGGACTTGAATACCTAGTGGTCAAGTTTGAAGAGGGTCATTATATTGACAAGCAAGGAACCATGTTTGTGTTACTAGCTTACCAGATAGGACAAATGAGTTTGGAAATATCATTCTTGAGAATGAAATAGGAGACCTAGAGCAAGGAGATATAGGACGAGAACCCAAGAGCCCTAGAGGTAAGTCAGTCCTGACAAGAGTGATCACTTCATATTGGATCCCTCAAGACAACAAAAGCATAGAACTATTCTTGAATGGAGAAACGGAGGAAGCCTTTTGAAGATTCAAGCCAGATCAACCTATCCCAATAATCACCATCTACGAATTCAAAGACCCTGAGACACCAGGCAAAGTTGTCTACCTGGATAACACATCAGAGAAAATGTTCTTGGTATCAGGCATGGAAAGCATGCATACACTTGGCAAGACAAATTGATTTTTCCTCCACCAAGATCTAGTGTTTCCCATGGCCTCCAAGGAGTAGGATCATCCCAGGCTCATGAAAACCAGAGGGAAAGATCTAGAGAGAGACTGGAGGTAAGCTTTGCACACACTGTGGGCAAAGACAAATCAGGACTTGAGGGTGAAAGACCTGAAAGAGAGAGACATAGAGCACATAGGCATCAAAGAGATGATCATGATTTCCCAGTGCCTAGACCTCGAGAGTACCCAAGGACCCTTAGACCCTCGCAAGTGGTCAAGTCCATGAAAAACTACTTTGATGGGTCAGGAGATCCCTATGATCATATGGCTGAGTTCAAATATGTGTTAAGAGCTGAGCAGGTTGAGGATTTTTTCGCCCAGTTTGAGGCATTTGGTTTAACTCTCAAGGGTACTGCCTTAGCTTAGTTTCAACCTTTGAACAACCATAATTACGGAAACATAAGTCAACTGCTAGAAGAATTCATTGTGGAGTTCTCCAAGAGTGGCATCAGGCATAATCCGTCATCCTTAATCCACATCTTCAAGCAGACACCCCAAGAAACAGTGTGACTTGGAGGAAGACAATTCAGACAATACTTAGAAAGATGCCCTGTTCCAGAGTTACCCACACCGGCCAAACAAGTGGCCTTGTTTTTAGATGGCTTACTAAGCACCAAGTTAAGATCATATGTGTACTTGAAAGAGCCTACATCCAGAAGAGTGTGTGCGGATGTGCATTGACATAGAAAATAACTTGGCTGAGGAGTTAGGATTGTCCAAACTCTATAAGGATTCTGATAGTTCTACTAGTCCTACTTCGAGAATCTCCATAGAAATAGATGAGATAGATGAGCAAGTTGCCAAGAAGGTAGGAGTTCAAAATAGACAAACACCAAGAGTCACCTCTTTGAACCGATGTTATACTTGTGGATGGGACCACATGGCTAACATTTTCCCGATGCAAAACCAGAACATGAGAGAAAGGAATGCCCCATATTGCACTATTGAGAGAAAATACACGAACCATACGGCTCAAGATTGTCCCTACAATAGGCAGGCTGTTAGACAAACTTATCAGCATCCTTACCAACAGGGTAGGTACAAGATGCAATACCAACAACCATATTATAGGCCACCACAACAATATCAACCTTAGTACCAACAACAATATCAGGCACCATATAGGCCACAACCAGTCCTAGGAAACCAACCACCACCTCTTGCTAATGTAATTCCAGCTAAGTATGCAGTGGTAGAGGAGAACCCTAATAGGGCATTGGTGCCAGTGACCCCTTTGGTATCAGAAAATGATCCTCATGCTCAGAGTTCTAACTACTCCTATGACAATAGTTCACAAGCTTATTGGCAATATTGGATGGAGGTAAATCAAGGCTACATTCTAAATAATGACTTGGCTAATAACTCTTTCTTCTTCTTATATGACTCCATTTGGTTTAGATGGATCTCTAACTTTTAATAGAGTGAGTTTAATATAAAAAAGAATAAATGTAGGAAAGTTGGACTTGGATCCTAGAAAAACATTTCCCAAAATGGTGAGTTGATGGATGACACAATAATGATTGTACTTACTGGTTTATCCTCTTCCTCTAAATAGTTCCTAATTGATCATAAGAAGACTCTGAAGAGCTATCTCGATAGATACACTAAATACAAGGAGATAAACCTTCAATGAGCTGGTGCAAGTATGTTTTCTCATTACAAGAAGACTAAAGTGTCCATCTCTAACTTTGTGGACAAGCATAATAAAAAGTGGAACCTTCATTGGACTCCTACGCACTGGAAATATAAATTTAGTGCCATTTGTTCATTCCCCATGGCTATTAAGCATTGTGCTCTCCAATGGATAATTATACACAAAGGAGTCTAAACTAGAGATAAAGCCAAAATGATGAATATTAGTATAGGATCTTGTAGCTTTTGTGGCAAGGAGGAGGATCTTGCCCACCTTTTTATCAACTGTTGGCATGCCTAAAAATATTTTGCAGTGCTACTAGAATCTCAAGCCTTGGATATCAAGAAATTCATCTTGGTGTTTGCAAAAGAATGTATCTTGTGAATTGGTAATTATCGAGGGCCCGAATCCTTTGGCATATATGGATCATCAAGAATAAAAAACATTTCAGCACTAGAAAAAAGGACTTTGTCCTTTTTTATATTAAAAATATTTATGTCTTAATCTTGTTATTTATTAAGCCCTAGAAAATTTTAGTCCTCATATTTCTCTTAAGAGCACAAAGCATAGTGGATGGAAAAATCTCCTATTTTTTCTCTATTCTGATGTAATAATCACTATGGTTGCATCCCTTTCCTCAAGAGATTGTGTTTGTGGGGGCTTGCTCCTTTCATAGTCTTCTAACTTTCCTATACTAATATTCATTATCTCTGTTTTCTAAAAAAAAAACTATAGAAAAGACAGAGCATCATAATCTGCACATTTTTTTGAAGCCTAGATGAAAGAGCAAGCATGATCAAAGTTCCAACGAGATGGGATGGAGTTTTCTCATTGAATTTTGTAGAAAAACTGATCTATATATATAGTACAAGTTGTAAGCTTTGCAACAAAACAAGAATCACTCAATTTGGCCACCTACACTTAGAGAACCACTCTTTTTATTGAGAGGCTGTCAACAGAAGCACCTTCCTTGTCTAAAAATAGACACCTCTCCTTTCCTTCTTACTTTTATCTACTTTTATCTACTTATACTCTAAATTTGGAGATGTGAGTGCCTCCACATGTTATTTAGCATAAATAATAAAATCCATAAGCCTAAAAAACAATTCTTTAGAGCTTGTTCTTATGTAACATTGCCCCCCTCAAGCTCTAAATCCAAAGCTTTGACTCCAAGTAAAACTTTGATTCGCTTGAGCTTCTGAGCATCCACTGCTTTTGTGAGTATATCTGCTAGTTTATCTTTATTTCCAACATGTTTAATATTAATATCTTCATTCACCACCTTCTCTCGGATATAGTGGTAGTGTACTTCAATGTGTTTGGTTCTTGCATGGTACACTGGATTAGACGCGAGTTGTAATGAACTTACATTATCTCCAAAGATTAGTGGACGTATTGTAGATAGATTCATATCTTCATAAAGCTTAAAATACCACATAATCTCACATGTTGCATTTGTAAGGCTTCTATATTCAGCTTGTGTGCTTGAAAGTTCTCCTTTGGGCTGTTTTTTAGAACTCCACGAAACCAAATTATTATCTGCAAATATCAGATATCCACCTGTACTCCTTCTATCATCCTTATTTCCAGCCCAATCTGCATCACTGTATGCTTTCAAATCCATACCATCATGATATTTATAACCCAAACCTTCATTTAATGTACCCTTCAAATATCTCAAGACCCTTTTAGCTGCTTGCATATGTACATCTGTGGGTTTGTTCATGAATTGAAACAATGTACTTACGCTAAATATAATATCCAGCATGGTTAAAGTTGCATATATAAGAGAACCAATCAAAGACATATAGATAAATGGATCTTCTTAAGGTTCACCATCTTCAACATTGTACTTCACATTGGGTTCCATCGGATTATTGATACTCTTGCAATGCTCCATGCCATATTTCTTATCCTTTGTAGAAGATATACGCCATCTTCCTTCTTCATAACTTCAATTCCAAGAATGTACATCAATTCTCCTAAATATGAAATTTTAAATTTAGATCCAAGCTCTCCTTTGATCCTCGTTGTCTCACCTTCATTGTTTCCTATTATTATCTAGTCATCCACATAAATTGAGATATAAACAATCAGTGATCCTTCAACCTTAACATACAAAGAAGTATCTGCATTTGAACATCTGTATCCCTGCTTTTTAAGAAAATTTACCAATATAAAATTCCAAGCCCTTGGAGCTTGCTTAAGACGATACAATGCTTTCAAGAGTTTACATACATGTGTAGGCCTCTTGGAATCTTCATAACCTGCTCGATGCTCCATGTACACATCTTCTTTTAAATCACCATTGACCAATGCATTTTTGATATCTCATTGATAAAGATTCCATACCTTGCTTGCAGCAACACTTATTAATGTCACTATTGTTGATATCTTGGCAACATGAGAAAATGTCTCCTCATAATCGATGCCATAAGTATGTGCATAACATTTACAAACAAGCCTTGCTTTATATCTACTTATTGAACCATCACTGTTTCTTTTTATCCTGTACACCCATTTGTTACCGATTACCTTCATGTTAGGTTGCCTTGGAACTAAACTCCATGTATTGTTCTCATACAAAGCTTTCATTTCTTCATCCATTGCTTGAACCCATTTCTTTATCTTTGATTCTTCTTTGAAAGTTGTTGGTTTCTGCTCCTCAAGAAGTTTCCCCATATAAGCTTCATGAGAAAATCTTTGCGGTTGCCTTCTTTCTCTTACTAGATACCTTGGTTGACTTTTTGTCCTATCATGCTTTTCTTGCCTTCGAGATTGAGTTCTTCTTGATGTAGAACTTTCAACTTCTTCTTCCTGTGACTCAATTTCCTTTGAAATTAAATCTAGAATTTTCTTCACCTTCTGATTGGGGGGAGATATCTCTTCATGTGTAGTTTGACTTTCTAGTGAGTGTGGAGAACTTGGCTCTTCTTTGTGACTTCTTGTAGTTTCTTCTTCATCTACCTGCAGTTCATGTTTATACCAAGATTTATCTTCATGAAAAATAACATCTCTCGAAACAATTACCTCTCCCATATCTGGGTTCACACATCTATATCCTGGTTGCCCTTCTGCCATACCAATGAAAATCATTTTTTGTGACCTTGGATCCAACTTTGACCTTAACTGTTATGGAACATGAACATAACATATGCTTCCAAAAATTCTACACTTAGAAATATCTGGTTTTGAGCCATAAAACAATTCATAAGGTGCTTTTTGTACATGACTTTGAGTAGGTGGTAACCTGTTCATCACATAAATTGCCATATTGCATGCTTCATCCCAAAAAGTAAGTGGTAAGTCCTTTTCATTTAACATGCACCTACCCATCTCCAAGATAGACTTGTTTCTTCTTTCAGCCACACCATTTTGTTGATGTGTGTATCTATTTGTAGTCTCCTTTTTTATTCCTTCTTTCTCTAAATATGTAATAAACTGATTAGAAAAATATTCACCTCCTCCATCTGATCTCAACCTTCTTATGCTTCGACCTGTTTGCTTTTCAACCAATGATTTAAACTTCTTGAACATATCAAACACTTCACATTTGTATTTCATAAAATAAATGAATGTAAACTTTGAGAAGTCATCAATAAATGTTACAAAGTACTTGCTACCTGCCATGGACTCTTCTTGAGATGGACCCCATACGTCAATATGAATCAAGTCCAAAATACCTCTGCTTTGCAATCCTGCTTTTGGAAAAGGACTTCGTACCAGTTTTCCAAACTGACATGCCTCAAACAAAATCCAAATCTTGCTTAGGTAGTTGTGGTAAACCTTCAATCAAGGATTTCTTTGCAATATCCTTCAATAATAGTTTGAAGTCAAGGTATGTGGAAGCCTGCAATAGCAAGGTATGACTAACTATCTAAATTGAAAACGGATGTACAACAACATGTAAACTCAATGATATATGAAAAATTTTAATATACATAGAAAGTATGAGAGCCAAGGAAACTCCTCCAAGTGAAATTACGCAAAAACACCTCATAACGACTGAGATATGAAAGTTTGAAGAGAGGTATGTCTTTGATGAGACACCCGATAGACATAAGAAAGATGATCTGCAAAAATGCCTACTTGTTCAGAGTTTTCTCATTGAATTTTGTAGAAAAATGAGCTATATATAGTAAAAGGTGTAAGCTTTGCAACGCAACAAGAATCACTCAATTTGGCCACTTACACTAAGAGAACCACTCTTTTTATTGAGAGGTTGTCACTAGAAGCGCCTTCCTTGTCTAAAAATAGACACCTCTCCTTTCCTTTTTACTTTTATCTACTTTTACTATAAATTTGGAGATGTGAACGCCTCCACATGTTATTTATCATAAATAATAAAATTCATAAGCCTAAAAAACAATACTTTAGAGCTTGTTCTTATGTAACAAATATCAAGTCTCCATTTTTCAAAAGGCCCTCATGGAATAATAGTTTGCAAAATAATTTGATGAAGATTAAATTTGCTATCATTCTTTTAACATATATCAATTTTTTTTGACAAAATCATAAAAATCTTAAAAACGTTTTGACCACCATAAACTAGATTCTAAAAACTAACTTGCAATCAGTTTTCCTAAAGAAATAAAAACTTGCTACTTTTGTGTTAGTTTCACAACGTCTTCCTAAAAAAATAAAAACTTGCTACTTTTGTGTTAGTTTCACAACGTCTTTGCTATCATTACTCTGTTGGTACATACCTTCTTATTGATTGATACTCATGGATAGTTATGTCTATTATCTTCTCATGAGCTCTCCTTTAAGACAACAAAATTTTGTTCAGTTTAAAAATTGTGAAACTACGTCAAATAATTAATCAAGCCATAACTCGAGGGGATAGTGTTTGATGGATTTTCGAAAACCTTTTGTTATAGTAATTCCAATAATGAGTATTATTATATGAATCTTTTCGTCATTATGTATTTTCTATCTTACATATTAAGATAGCTTAGTTGTTAATCATACAAGCTTACTCCTTGGAAAGCCATAAAAAACAGCCAAAATGATACTTATATAGAGTACAAACAGTATAGAAGCCCTTGTTTTGCATCATGCAAACCTCTTTTGAGTGTCTCTGCTGAGATGAAAGGGTTTATTATCTTTTAAGCATAATGAGTATTAGACAATGACTACTTAACAGTAATGTTGCAAATCAAGTAAAAAGAAGAACTCATGTATGATAAAGAAGAACTCATATGTCAGATATCCTTAACTGATATGTTAGAAGTTGGCACATTTTGCAAGCCTTGATGCTTGACCAAATATCAAAGGTTTATCTCATATGATTCTTTGATCACTTATAGAGCACATGTGAACCCCTCTTCTAAAAGTATTAGAGTTTAACTCTTGAGATAAAAGTAAATAAGGTTGATTGAAGGAATCTTATGGCATGATGAGTTGCAATTCACACCCATGTAGTGTTGGAATCAAATCAATCACTATCCTAAAAGTAGGAACACTTTTAGGTGGCAAATTTCAAAATTCAAATTTACTTTATGACTATAAAAATACATGACTTTTAGTGGTGGGTAGAATGTAGAGGAGCACGAGTCATTGAGCTTCAAGATTGTGGCTACACTAAGCCCATATATGTATGAGTAAGCCTACATCATCTCCCTTGTATCATACCTTCATAACCATATACATTTGTTTCATTTAGTGCAAGTCATTCTTCGTGTACTGTTTTCTATTGCAAAGTCTTCATTTCCATGATATTGATTAGTTGAGTTCTCTATGTATACTTGCTAAATCTGCATTTTTACATCATTTGGTTCATTAAATTGTGAGATAAGCTCTCTGGAAGCAAACTATGTCTGTTCACTATCATCTTCCTAAAAAGTCGAGATTACACCCCGAACTTCTTAATATTGTTTCTCATCATATACACATCATAAATTAGTGAAATGACTTCTAATAGTGAGCTAAGATCTTCATTTAGTTATTCATGAAAGATCTTGGGTCAACTTCTATCAACGAGTGAGCACTGAGTATTTTTTTGAGAGGAAGCTAGTCCATAAGTAGCAAGTTTTTGGAGTCCTTCAAATCTGAAATTTATTTGTTTTGATATAAAAATTTTGGAATGATGTTCCAAGGTACATAGTAAGTCCAAATGCATATTTGGGAAGCTAAAGATGTCTACTAAGGTATTCTAAAGCTACATTGGTAGGTGTAGAGAAGGAGTTTTGCAACACCACCTTATCTTTGGAGTGTACCCAACTATCTCCTCACAGCGGTATCAAAGCTATCATCAAATCAACATGGGAGATGAATTCCCATCATCTATTGAAAAATTGGATCGAGGTAATTACTCTGCTTGGGTCACTTAGAATGGAAGCATATCTTCAAGGTAGAAATATCTATGGTTACATATATGGAGATGAGATGATGCCCATACTCAGAAGCAAAGGTCAACCTACTCAAGAAGAACAAGATAGGTTAAAAATATGGTGCTCAAAGGATGCTTTATCCAGGTCTTATATTCTCAACTCTGTTTCTCATTTCTTACTTCCACATATTAGGAGTTGTAAGACATCACAAGAGACATGGAATGCTCTTGAAGCATTCTTCTCTTCAAGCCCTAGAGCCTAGAAGAACCAACTCTGGATGGAATTCACCATACTCAAGAAGATGCCCAAGCAAAGTGTGACTGGTTTTGTCACCAAAAGAAGATAAGTGATCAATGGAATTAAGGTAGATGATAAATGGGAAGCTTTCACCACAACAATGGGCCTATACATGGATATGCAGGTACCTGACTTCAACACTCTCATGGGGCAACTATTCATGCATGAAGCCAAGATTGTGAAGAATAATGACAACTCAATGGGTAACCGATCCTCTACCCTGTACAGTGATAAGAATAAGAGTAAGGATAGCAAAGTCAAAGGCAAAAGATCTGATGACGAATTTAGTACCTCTCAAGAAAATTTTGTAGGAAGAAGTAGAGGTACAAGAGGAAGAGGTAGAGGAGGTAGACAAGGTAAGGGGGATTCCAAAGCTCTTCTCCATGTGCCATATGTGGCTTAACTAACCATACAACTGAGAATTGTTTCAGAAATCCCACAAATCAGGGAGGAAGAGGCTTCAATAGAGGAAGCTACGGAAGAGGAAGATCAAATAACTTCAATGGCTAGAACCATAACTTCAACAACACAAATAATCAAGGAGGATATATAAGAAGAAGAGATTACAAAAACTACACTAAAGAGTAGGCACAAGAGGACTCACTTCTATTAATGAACATGACCAAGAAGCAAGGTAAAGCAGATAAGCATGCGTTCCATATAGATTCTGATTGTTCCAATCATGTAGCAGTGAATGTGGCTCCACTGTCAAACTTGGAAGATCCAAGGAATAGACATGAAGTTCAAACAAGAGATGACACTAGGCACTCAGTTGAAAAGATTGGAAATGTGAAGGAAATATGAATCTACTCAATAAGGTATTATATGTACCCACCATAACTAAAAACTTGATAAGTGTTGGACAAATTGTAGAGAAAGGATTGCAAGTAAGATTAACAAGGAATGGAGCATTTGTTGAAGATCCTCAACAAGGATTCAAGAGAATTGCAAAGGGAGAAAAGTCAGGCAGACTCTTTATATTTGAATTGCAAGATACTAGAAATATAGCTCTATTCAATTATGGAGGACAAACCCTATTAGAAGTAGAGATGTGGCACAAAAGATTGGCTAACATTGGTGAAAGAAGTTTGAAGCAAACATGCAAGGATCAAAGTGTGCTTGGACTACCTAATATATCCAAGAAACATATGATATACAAGTGGAGTGCTTGTCAATTTGGGAAGTCACATAGATAACCCTTTATGAAGAAAGAATACATCCATGGTGACCTATTGGAGCTAGTCCACATAGATGTTTGGGGACCTAGCGAGGAACCATCAATTTCAGGATCCAGGTACTATGTATCTTTTATTGATGATTGTAGCAGATGGACCATCCTATATTTTATGAATCACAAGGATAAAGTATTCAATATTTTCAAGAAATATCTTGCTCTTGTTGAAAAACAAGCAGGGAAAACATTAAAGAGGCTAAGGTTAGATGGAGGGGGAGAATACTTCTCCCATGAGTTTGATGCCTATCTACAAGATAGAGGCATTAAAAGAGAGATCACAACTAGGTACACTCCAGATCAAAATGGAGTAGCAAAGAGAAGAAATAGGACCATAGTTGAAGCTGCAAGGTCCATGCTTAATGAGAAAAAAATACCCAATTATCTATGGGTAGAGGCTGTGTCTACAACCACCTATCTCATTAATAGACTCCCATCAAGGCCATTGGATAGGATGACACCCTATGAAGCTTGGAATGGAAGAAGACCTAGCCTTGATCATTGTAGGATATGTGGATGCATAGCCTATGCACATGCTCCATCACAAATCAGAGGTGAATTGGATCCTCAGGCAGAGAAATGTGTGTTTATTGGATATGAACTAAATAAAAAAGGGTACATGTTGTATAATCCAAGTACTAAAGGCTTTATTGTTAGCAGAGATGTTGTCTTTGATGAGAAAAACTCTTGGCTTGAAGATGATTGTAGGAAACTCAGCTACCTTATGACCTAGAGGAGGACTTTCCAACATTGCAAAAGGTAAATGATCACCTACATGAAGATACAAGTGATTCTGATGATCATTACACCAAAAAGGAACATCAAGGCATGGAACAATAAAGGCAAAGAGAAGATGCAAGTGTTGAGAGATATTGAAGAATCTTCTCAACAAACAATAAGGAGATCAACTAGGGAAAAGAAGAAGCCAGAAAGGTATGGATTTGACACCTCTTTGGTCATGAAGCATTCAATCTATATTGCTCAAGATATCAACTCAGAGGAGCCATCAACATTTTAAGAAGCCAATAAGAAATCAAAGTGGAGAGAAGCAATGGAGGAAGAGATAGAAAGCTCTTCAAGAGAATCAGACATGGGATCTAGTTCCTAAGAAGCCATTCATGAAGATCATTGGATCTAGATGGACCTATAAGGTAAAAAAGAATTCAGATGGTTCAATAAACACGTATAAAGCAAGGCTTGTGGAAAAAGGGTTTGCTCAAAACCAATGCATAGATTATGAGGAGACTTTCTCTCCTGTGGCAAAGATTCTGACAACCAGAGTTCTCATGAGTATAACTGCTTCAAGGAATTGGAACATCTATCAAATGGATGTCAAAAATGCATTCTTGAATGGTTGGATTTCAGAGGAAGTGTACATGGCACAACCTCCTAGATTTATAGATGAATCACACCCTAAATATGTATGCAAATCCAAAGAAAGCTCTCTATGGATTAAAGCAAGCTCCTAGAGCTTGGAATCATAGACTTGTTACATTCTTGTAGGACAAAGGATTCAAACTAAGCAAGATTGATTCTTCACTTTGCATTAAGAAAAGTAAATCTGAAGTTATATACTTGTGTGTGTATGTAGATGAAATCATTCTTACAGGGAATGATGTTGATGGAATTAGAAAGATTAAAGCCCAACTGAAAGAAGAATTCAAGATAAGTGATCTTGGATTGCTCACTTATTTTCTTGGTTTGGAAGTGGTCTACATAGATCAAGGAATGTTCCTTACACAAAGGAAGTATGTAGCTTAGTGGTGAGTAGCACCTCCTTTAATGTCAATCCAGGAAGACATGAGGATGGTATGGAGAGCTCGAGCAAGTGATGTGACAAGTGGTGATGGAGAAGCACACAAGCATGCACACACACACACATGTGCACACAAGTAAGAATAAAGAGTGAGACAATGGAAGCTTTGATTAAGATCAAAAGACAAGTACAAGATCTCTTCTTAGTTCAAACTACAATTTGTTCTCCTAAAAAATGAGCTCTCTAGCTCCTTTTATAGTTTTTGACTAGCTAGTGGCCCTGTCCAGACCTAGTGTCTGGCCTAAGTAAAAATTAGGTTCCTAGGCTATTTTGGGGGCTCAAATGAGCTCTAAAAACTATGAAAATTGGTACATCAATACTTCTAATACTCCTCAAGCTCGAGGATAAAGATCCTCAAATGTCTCTTCCACTTCAATCGGAACTAGCTCTTCAGGCTTTGGCTCCACGATTGGAGAAGGTTGTCCTTCATATTGTAGAAGTTTACTTTGCAAAGTGGCCACTTGTGCTTTCAATTCTATTACCTCTTCAAATGTGGTGGTTGTAGGTTCTGCTTCCTTTGGTTGCTCTCTTTGACTGGCCAGCTGCTCTCATAGTTCATCACGCTCTTTTTCTAATGTGTCATATGCCTCTAGGAGGTCTGCATGTGTATCCAATATTATCTGCATGTTGGCTGAAGGGAGAGCCTTGAACCGCTCCAGGTCGATCTCTTTAGGTGAACCTTCCATCACCGCTTTTAGATTTTCTTCATTCTATCTTTGGAGTCTTTTATTCTCTTCTAATGCTGCTGACATGTGTTTTCTCAGTAACACAAGGTTACGGTGTATCTTGAGATTGTCTACTTGTTGGGCGCATAACATTTCCTCGAGGTGTTGTTGTGCCTATGTATCTGGTTGGGGTGGATTGGTCACCAATTCCTCATATTATCTTTGTAAGGTATCATAATTATGTTGTAGTTGCCTCTTGTCCTCCTCCATGTTTGTGATTCTCTCTTGTAATGTCTCATGGACTTTGAACAGGTTCGTATGTTGTGCATCTAAATGCTGATAATTTTGCTATAGCTGAGAAACACATTGATATAACATGTTGAATACATTATTTACAGGGATGGATGCTGGGAAGGTTTGGAATGCAGGGGGATAGGGGGGAGGGAAAGGGGAGGTGAATGCTGTGGTGAGAAGTGGTGATGTTGGTGGTAGGGGAATGGGAGATTGTGGAAATATGGGGGGAGGGAGAGGTGCAGTTGTGGGTGATATGTCCTTTTGGTCGTGCGTGGATGCAGTCATGGAATTTACCATATACATGGGATTGGTAGGTGTGGTGACTGTGGTGAAAGTGTACATGGTGTGTTTAATTGTGCATGTGGGCCACCTAGATGCGTGATAGGGGAAATGGGATTCCCTGTAACCATGGTTAGAGCCCTATAGCCCATGGTGATAGTCACAATGGTAGTGGTGTCAGATTGTGAGAGTTATGAGGGTTGACCCATATCGTGTGCTTCACTAAGAGCAATGGAGACCGTGGTGGTGATAGTAGAGACAATGGTGGTTGTGGTACGAGGTGAGGGGGGTGGAGTTGGAGGGGAGAGTGGTAAAGGTGGGGATGGGGGTGCACTTGACGCGTGGGGTTCTTCAGTATGTTGAGTGGAGTTTGCCGTGGTGATGGTCATGGAAGTGGTTTTGTGTGGTTTTGATACTATAATATGTATATGCTTTCCTGATCTAGGAGGGCATCTCCCGCATCTTCATTCAAATCTCTGAGAGTGGGTGAGGGCGGTGTGCACAGCCTTTGGCACCCCCAATGCATCAGCGAGCATGTCGAGGGAAGCTATGAATTGGTCATCCACACCTTCTTCTTCAAGTAATTGGTTCATTAGGGCCTTCCTAGATGCCAAGGATAGTCTATGTTGTTCTTGAACCAGGTTCATAGTATCATACAATCTCTTTATTTGTACTGTGTATGTTGGGGCTCCCGCGAGTTCCGATATAACGTGTTGCACATATTCATGCTCCTCTTCATCAAGTGGTCCTTCGTGCTCTTCATCTTGTTCTTCTTCTTCAGTTTCCTCCTCATCTTCCTCTACTTTGACAACAACTGGTTGAGTTTGGTCGGGTCGGTCTGTGGCTGTTTGTTGTCCACTTAAGTGCTCTGCTTTGATTTCCAAGTTGGTTGCACTGATCATTCTGGCTACTTCCTCATCAGTTAAATCCTCAAGTGTGAAGTCATGAGGGAGCTCTAGATCTGTGGGGATCGGTGGAAAGATAAGATTAGGTCCCTCTACATTGTGCCTTGGTAATCGGATGGTGAAGGGTCACACTCGCCTTTGGGGTGGCAGAGTCATGTTTGGTGTCGGTGTGGCACCCCTAGCCTATGCACATGGCACCTGAATAGTTCCTCTCATTTTCTTTGATGGGGGCCCTGCGGCTGATGCTCTTTGCTGGGATTCCTTCACCCTAGTCCAAATGAGTGCCCTTTGGATTTGCACATCATATGCAAGGCACCAATACACAATTCTAGTAAGTGCACAACATCCATATAGCACTGACTTCTGTTTCTTATACCATCATTGATGTGCAAGATGGATCTGGTCGATAATCCAATGTGGCATGTTGATTGTCAGGTTCAGTGTGTCTGGCAAGTATAGGCTAAACCATATCTTCTTGTGTGGCATTGTAAATATTTCTTGGGTTGGGAACACGAAGTGCTGCATACACATTTGGAGGTGGATGGCAATAATTGGGCTCATTGCCACCATGTCCTTCAGCTTAGTGAGGTTCTTGTTCTTCATATTGTCCAGGATCATTGTCTCCTTCTCAGGAGGGATGTGCATACCTCTCATTTCTAGAGCTTCCCTCACCAAATTGTTGGTTAATTTAAAATGCTTAAGTTCATTTCCTTGTGTAAGAGAAGGAAGTACAAAGGTGCTTGTCCCGTTCTTATCTTTGCTAGGAGTGAGTGAGCTAACTAAGTATGAACACCTCAGGAATTCAGGCTTAGGTAACTGAGCACGGAAATAGTCATCCAATCTGGCCTTCTTCCACACTGGTCGCAATCCTTCTTTGTTCTGAAGCTTTTCAAACTCTCGCGTAAAGAAATGGTAACGGCCCCACCGTCCATTAAACTCTATCTCAGATTCCCATAAATAGGTGCCATCCCCAAGGGGTCCTGCGACTTCACTGAACCAATGAGAGTTTTTTGCTAACTTGCGATGTGTGCCCCTAGGGAGGATTTTGAATGGGTATTACGTGTACTGCTCTTAACTCCTGTGGCCGTTCTTTCAACTCCTTTTGGATAGGGATACTTTCAATGTCCACTATTTGAGGATCAGTGCCTACCTGGGAGCTCATTCCTGCAGCCTTTGCCATGTTGAGGGTATTGATCACCGGTTTTGTGAGAATATATAAATACATGTTAACATTGCAATGGACACAAAATGACCATTTTTCCCCATTACAACATTAACATGATGAACTGTGATGTGGTTAGTAGGTTAGTTAGTGCTCGCGTGGTCGTGAGTGTGAAGTGTGGTTAGTGGATGAAGGGTCCCTAACTACTAATTGGAGTAGTGCAATGTAGTGTGGAGACAATTAGTATGCAGATATGGTTTTACAGTGGGATCAAGTGGTTTATTACAAGATTTGGGCTACCAAACATAGTGTATGGCTTTATATTTTGATTTTGTGGAGACTTTGAAAGGCTTTATAAGAATGTCTACTTGGAAATGAGGCTTTTTAAGGATCCATTTACAAGTTATTCTGCTCGTGCTCATGGATGAATATGTGATTGTGTATGTCAAACAATTGTGGGCATTGGCTGTTTGAGTGTGTGAATCATGCTGTACATTGTGTGGTTTATGTGTGGCTATTTGAGCCCGCATCCAAGCCTTAGGCATCCAAATTTTTCTTGATTGTGGGTGGGCCTTCATTGACCTCTTGGGTACCTAGATAGACTTTACTTTCGTAGACGAATCTTTGAAAGACTTCTTATTAGTGCCCTGTCGTCGATCACTAGCATGACATTTAGTCAATGGATTTAACTTGGCCGCAACAAGATGCTTGCCTTTTTGTACCCATACTTGTTTTGTTGGCTGAGACACCTTGCTTTGTACTCTCCTTTGGCTTTGAGCATAGGTCGTCTGCTTCCTCTGCGTTTGGCACTCCTTTGGTTGCCATATCTTGATCACTTTTGGAAACGAAGGGAGTTCCATCATATCCTTGGCTTCTTGGTTGAGAACATCATCCCTCTGCATCACAAAGTTTTGAACAAGAATAACATTGTCATCTTCACGTGTACTCCTGGAAGGACCAGGAGTTGGTGTAGCTCAAGCATAAGCACCACCTCCTTTACTTGTCAATCCGCGGAGACATGAGGACTGGTATGAAGACTAGGAGCAAGTGAAGGCACAAGTGCGTGAGTGAAAGCACACAAACATGCACACACATACATACACACACACAAGGTAAGATCAAAGAGAGGAACAATGGAAAGTTTTCTATTGCAAAGGAATTCTCTTACAAAAGCTCTATTCTCTAACAAGCTAACCTCAAAAATGAGCTCTCTAGCTCTTTTTATAGTTTTTGGACTAGTTTTGACCCTGTCCAGAGCTAGTGTCCGGCCTAGTTAAAAATTAGGTTCCATGGCTTATTTGAGGGCTCAAATGAAGTCTAAAAATTATGAAAATTGGTAGGATGATACTTCTAATACTCCTCAAGCTTGAGAACTCCTCGACTGAAAAAAATGGAGTTACAAAAAGGTGAAATGATATTTACAATGGTTTGAGTGATCAAAATCACTATTTTTGTAGGGGATTCTTCTGAAAATTGACATACACTTCTTGGAGCTCCCTATGTGCTCCTTCTTCCTATGTGTCCACTTCTCTGATGCACTTTTTATGCTTGTCCTTGACCTTGAGCTTCAACACTCCCCCCCCCTCTTGAGTCCGTTGTCCCTCACAGACCCTTGTTGTAATGGTTGTTCCATGTAGTGTTTTGAGGGGTAGTGCCCATCCTAAGAGCCATCTATCTTCCAATTGCAGCAGGTTCAGTTGTCTGGTCCCTCATTTGTCATTGCGAGCTTGTGCAAGTTGTAGTCCCTTAGTATGTGCTGCTTCCTTGGATTCCAACATGAATGTGTCATTGTGGGCCTCCATTGATGTCTTCCAGATCTTCCAAAGATGATGTTCATAGGTAGCTCATGCCAAGTACTCGTAACCCATAATGAGTGATGGCTAAGTGTGTTAGTGCATGGGTTGAAGAAAATATGTGCCTTGTGCATGGCCTCATAATGTGGCCCTATGTATGCGTACTTGGAAAATGCATTGGAAGAAATATGGTGCAAGAATTGGAGGTCTTGAGCTAAGTGCTCAAGGGTATGCTGACGAAGAGGTTTCCTAACTATCATGGTTATGGTGTTGCCAAAGTAAGGATTCTTACCATGATGAATGGTCGATCGATGTTGATCTCTTCGTGTTGTACACTCGAAATTGTGATGGACCATCAGCTAGTCTTTCATTGTTGATGAATGTCTGTGTTGATGGTTCACTGATGAAAGTCTTTGAGTGCCTGGTCCTGTCTCCTCGCTTCAAAGCAACATTTGCCAAATACTAAGAATTGAATTTCTTTATATTCCTTGACAAACAACATTGGGTAACTACACCATGCTTAGTTTCACATATTCTCTTTAGCTCACCATAAGTAGGAGTCTTTTCACCCAGTATACAAACATGGATTTTCAGGGTACCAAACTACCCCTTGCAGATATCTCCTTGGATGCTCTCGTACATACAGTATTTAAGCATCGTTCACGTTGTGGACCTTCAAGCTCTTCCCTCCTACCAAGTTAAGGGGGAACAATAGTTGTGGATGCCATGTTCCTGCCAAGTTCTTGACATCTACCAGATAAAGCAGTAATAATATCATCTACTAACCGAGACACCACCTGGGAACAAGCTCTTTTTTTTTTCCCTTCTCTCTTCCTTTTTTTTTTTAAACAATGTCACAAACAAGAAGACAGATCTTAGTATCATAAAAAATAGTTGACATACGTCAATGTGCTCTTGTGCATGGGACTATCAAATGTGTCTATGCACGGCCATGTAATGTGGCCCTATATTAATGCATACTTTGGAAATGCATGACCTGAATGGTGCAAAAGATAGGGTTGTGCAAGGAGCACATGGTTGTCGCTCGTCGAGGCTGTCAATGTTTCTTGTAGATGTTGAGGTAGCGTGTGTTGGAGGTATCCATTGGATCCGTGAATGACAAGTGACCTTTCCTCCTTATAGGGATCCATTTTAGAATTGTGAGTGGCTGCGTACGGGTCACTTTTGATTTCTTCACCTTTGAGTGATTGTGTAAGATATGTATCCCACATGGTTGGTTCCTTGGTTCTGTAGATGCTGCTGGTACTTTTAGCTTCCATACCCATACCATTGTTGCTGGTCTTCTAACTCTTGTTGAAGAGGTGAGTTGGTCTACTTTTGGTTTTGGTGTTGGGTTCTGACCTTGCCTCGCCTTGGCTTCTTTGTTGCGACTTTTCATGCTAGAAGTAAATCAGGGTGACGATAGGCATCTATCAAGTTGAAGACTACTTAAACACTCCAGTTCAAGCAGAAATATAATCTCTTGGTGATCGATAACTTAAAAGGAAAGAACTTAACATGGTATGACCAACTTCAAGTGCAGAAACTCACTCAAGTATTCCTGATGATGTGATATCAGACAAGAGCATAAACACGATAACCAACTAAAAAAGAACCAAGTGACTGATATAAAGTGATCTGCAACGAGGTTGTACTTGGGATAAAATTGGGGTTGTTCAACCATGCATACCTTAGATCAGGATGACATTTAGGGAGAGATAGACAAAGGCTTAGGTCTTTAGAGGCTAGTATCAATCACACTGCTAGATCTTGGGCCCAACAGCTGAGCAATTATCCACACTACCCTAGCTCTAAAACTAGCGAATCAGAGATGTCTTATGGTATGGAGAGACCCACAGGAAGTTCAGGTGTGGCTTACTTAGATTAATAGGCATGCCTACACTTGGAAGGGTGAATTTATTTTTCCCCAACCAAGATCTAATGTCTCTTATGGTCATCAAGGAGCTGGAACATCTCAAGCTCATGGAACTCAAAGGGATAGGAGTAGAGATAGACCTGAGGTAAGCTTTGCTAACCCAATAGGAAGAGAACGAACGAGAAGGGAGATAGATAGAATGGAAACCAAGAGACCTAGAGACCCTAGGAATCAAAGAAATACAAATGAATTCCCTTTGCCAAGTCCTAGGGAACACACAAGGACCTTGAGGCCTACACAACTAGTTAAATCCATGAAGAATTGCTTTGATGGCACAGGAGACCCGTACGATCATGTGGCAAAATTTAGGCAAGTCTTGAGGGTAGAGCAAGTGGATGACTTGTTCACGCAGTATAATGCATTTGGTCTAACTCTCAAGAACACCGCACTGACTTGGTTTCAACCGCTTCACCAAGGTCAGTTCAGGAACATAGAACAACTTCTAGAAGCTTTCATCACATAATTTTCTAAGAGTGGCATACGGTACAATACTTCCTCACTGATACATAGCTTCAAGCAGACACGTCAAGAGAGAGTTAGACTTGCAGGAAGAAGATTTAGGCAATACCTAGAGAGATTCCTTGTTCCTGAGTTACCCACACTAGCCAAACAAGTGGCTTTATTCCTAGATGGATTGTTGAGTACCAAATTGAGATCCTATGTGTACTTGAAGGACCCTAGAACCATAGAAGATTGTGTACGCATGTGCATCAACATTGAGGATAACCTAGGGGAGGA
This sequence comes from Ceratopteris richardii, assembly GCA_020310875.1. Lineage (NCBI taxonomy): Eukaryota > Viridiplantae > Streptophyta > Polypodiopsida > Polypodiales > Pteridaceae > Ceratopteris > Ceratopteris richardii. The sequence goes on along the minus strand of CM035422.1, from coordinate 2,197,454 downwards.
ATTAGAGCTTTCAAAAATCTACAAAGATTCAGATAGCTCTACTAGCCTCAATTCAAATCCATCCACATCTATTGAGGAACGAGAAAGTAGCTCAGAAGTTAGGAGTCTCAAGCAAACAAATACCAAGGTTTGCCCAAGTGAAAAGATGCTACACTTGTGGAGGTGACCATATGGCGAATGTATGTCCCATTATAGTTCAACCCCAAGCAAACCCTAGCAGCCTATGCTGCACCATAGAGCAGAAATATACCAACCACACTGCATAAGACTGTCCTTATAACAAACAAACTATTAGACAAAATTATCCTCAGCCATATCCACAACATGGAAGATACCAGAACCAGTACCCACCACAACAATATGGGAGGCCACAACAATCCTATCAACCTCTCTATCAAGGGTAGTAAATACCTCAACCAGTTCTAACGCAGCAGCCCCCTCCTCTAGCCAATGTGATTCCAATAAAGTATGCAAGTACATAAGAAAATTTGAATAGAACCTTAGTGCCAATAACTCCATTGCTTTCAGAAAGTGACCCAAGTGATCATAGCTTTGACTCTACTCATATTGATAGCCCACATGCTTACTACATGCATTCTCTTGAGCATAATGAGTCATACTATAATGAAGACCCGAGCGAACCTAGTTGGGAGCCAGAGTATGCAAATGTCATGTATGCAAATCCTAACTCTAGGCCTCAACCTAGGCAAATAAGACCCCCATTTCCTAGAGGACCGTGCTACTGATGGTAGGGACATCACCTCATTTGTGATTGCCTTATGTCTGCACCTACAAAAACCCAATCTGTGATAGTTCAGGGTTTTTGCTCCGATTGTGGGATGGAGCAGTTGCTATGAGATTGTCCTAAAAACCCCACCAATATGCTAAAACCCCACTTGCTATGAGATTGTCCTAAAAACCCCATCCACCACCTTCCAACCCACCTCACGCAATCCCACAACCCCCCTAGACATGATGCTTAAGGCATATCAAGTCAGACTCCAAGAAGGGCCAAACATAACAGATCATGAAAAGTGTTACCCTAAAGCTGAACTAGAACTCAAACAAACTAAAATTTGTGCTAAGATGGTGGAATTGGCTCAAACCATGTTTGAAGCCATTCGTCTCTTTAACTTCTCTAGTTCAGTTAAGACACAGTTGCACTTTGATGGACTGCTAGAAAGATTGGAGAGGCTAATTGCAAAATCTAAAAAGGACCCCACCTCTCAAGGTAAGGACAAGGCAAGTGGAAGAATGAGCTTATGTGCCTAACTCCACAGAATCAGGCACATCTTCTTCTATGAATCGATATTCCCCAGAATTTCTAAGAGAGATTCAAGAAGAGAAATGGGCTAAAGAAAGTGAAAATCCTCCTCTAATTGAACTTGTGGATGATGTGCACGATCAATTCCCACAAGAAATTCCTTCCATTTATGGAGATCAAGAAAGTGCCCAATCCCATGAGAGATTAGACTTCAAGTCTAATTCCTTACAGGAACTACCCCATTTCACAGGCCCATGGAAAGCTAAGTCTACTTGTATGAGAGCACCCACGATCATGGTAAGGAATGAAGACTCAATCATACCTAGGAATACAGAGGTAATAAAGAACACTAAAGTGCAGTGCAATCTCATTTTCGAAGAGCTACTCAAGGTTAAGCCAGAATTATGGAAACATGTAGCCAATCAGGTGCCAAAACTAGCGAAACCTTGTTCCCCGATAGGATACAGAGCTACCTAGGCCAAAGAATTTCAAGGAGGTACAAGATTTCATGGGGCATTGTGGCTACTATCTCCGATTCATTCATATGTATGCAATCATTGCAAAGCCTCTGTACTCCCTTTTGACTAACTTTGAGTGGACTGAAGAATCTGAGGATTCCTTTAATGAGCTCAAGAGAAGATTGTGTGCTGCACCAATCTTGACTACAACCCATTGGAACAAGCCATTCTATGTTCATGTGGATGCATCCAACTATGCCATTGGATGTGTACTTGCACAACCTACTGGTGAAGGTAATATGGATCTTCTAATAGCCTACGCTAGTAGACAGTTGAATGTTGCTGAGCGAAACTATACCACGACCGAAAGAGAAGGATTATGCATGGTATATGCTGTAAAAAATTTTAGACACTATTTGCTTGCAAATAAGTTGAAATGTTTTACTGATCATCAAGCTCTACTGTACTTGGTAAACAAGCCATGCAATATAGGTAGATTAGTAAGATGGTTCCTCTTACTAATGGAATAAGACTTTGAGGTAGTGGTGAGGAAAGGTAAGACTCACTTGAGAGCAGATCATCTCTCAAGGCTCACATCTAGAGAGGCCCCACAAGGAGTATCAGATGATCCTCCTGATGCTTACTTGTTTAATGTGGAAGTTGTACCGCAGTGGGCTATCACATAATCCTAGTAGGAGATGGTTGAACCACGCTCTAAGAAAGAGGATTAGCAAGTAATCCTCAACCATGGCTTTTGGGGCAAGTGGTTAGCCCATCACACTCTTAACCGGGAGGTTGTGGGTTCGATTCCCGACATTGGTCTCAGAGCCTAGTTGAGAGATTGGGCTTGGAGACGGCGGCGCGACGCGGTGCATCTCAGGGTACATCTATCAGGGTACACTTGTCAGGGTACATCCTACCAGGGTACATCCAGACAGGGTACACCCGTGGGCACTTGGAAGAAGCACTTATCTGTGGTGAGTGTGAAACTGGCCTTGGATGAAGGCACATGGGCATTTGGGCATCCACGGAGGGTGGAATAGGTCCAAATTTGGTCCATGGGCTGGAGTTTGAGGTTGGTGGAAGTACTCATGCATGGAAAGTGGGTCCAAGAGATTCAGGAAGGTCCACAAGTGAGCATTGAGGACAATGCTAAGTCTAAGGGGGGAGGAATGTCACATATTCCTAGTAGGAGATGGTTGAACCACGCTCTAAGAGAGAGGATTAGCAAGTAATCCTCAACCATGGCTTTTGGGGCAAGTGGTTAGCCCATCACACTCTTAACCGGGAGGTTGTGGGTTTGATTCCCGACATGGGCCAAGACATTAGTGCCAGTATTGACATACGAGCCTAAACATCCAGTGATAAACACTCAAGATAAGGAGGTAGTAAAATCCCAAAAGTACCATATCATGGCAGGGAGTATGTATAAGCACATAGATCAAGGAATATTATCTTGTTGTGTGGAAGAGGAGGAGTACGCCAAGTGGTTGCAATTAGCATATGTGGGTGCACTAGAGCAACACTACTCGAGGCAAAGAACTTTACAGACACTAAGGAGACTCGGTGTGCACTGGCCAACTATGGAGGCAGATGTCTAGAGGATGTGCAAGGAATGCCCAATCTATAGCACTAGACCTCTAGTGGAACATGCCACTCTTTATCGGGTGTCTTTAGTGCCAGATTGGAGCGAACCATTAGTAGCCTTTCTGAGGACAAAAAACATTCCCTCAAGAGATGACATTGGCGAGACAAAGGAGCTTAGAACAGGAGGCACTAGACTACTCACTCGTTGGAGATAACTTATACAAGCGTGGAAAAGATGGTTACCTCAGACTCTGTGTCTATGAGAGTGAATATCTTAAGGTCTTGGAAATTGTTGACCAAGGTGTGGTAGGAGGACACTTTGGACCAGACCGTGTGATTAAGGCAATCCTATTTGCAGGCTTGTGGTGGCCAACCCTTCACATGGATGCACATACCTATGTGAAGCAGTGTGGCATTTGTCGGCGAACTCAATATCCCATACGTAAAGATGAGATGCCATTGAAACCTATGATGGGTGGACGTGCATTCTCTAAGTGAGGAATAGAATTTATAGGTCCTATTAATCCCCCAGCTAAGAGTTCCCATGCGGAGTATATCATTGTTGCCATTGACTATCTGACTAAATGGGTAGAAGTGAAAGCCCCAACGAAGAACGATGCTCAAACGGCAGCTAAGTTCGTATTTGAGAACATGTTTACTAGATATGGACTACCGATAGAACTAGTAAGTGATAGAGGCACTCACTTCTTGAATGAAGTCATTGAAAATCTTCTCCAAGAGTTCTTGGTGATACACAAGAAGTCCGCTCCTATCATCCACAAGCTAGTGGGCAAGCCGAAAGCACAAATAAGATTCTGTGCAATGTGCTGACCAAATTAGTGAATAATAAATGCTCCGATTGGGACAAACAGCTACACCATGTTGTTTGGGCATATAGAGTTGCCTATAAAATGGTACTCCAATCCACACCCTTTCAGATGGTATTTGGGCAAAATGCAGTGCTACCATTGGACTTCTTGATACCTACACTGAAAGTAGCGCAGGAGCATGAGTGGATAGGTCATGAACTCTCTTTGAGGATCATTGATCTTGAACGGTTAGGTGAAACGAGACTGAGAGTAGCTGTAGGGATTTATGCAGCAAAAAAAAGGACAAAAGGCATACTTCGATGCCCATGTAAAGGATAAAGGTTTGAAAGCAGGAGACTTAGTTTTGGTGTACACCCTGAAACAACATGCAAGAAAGCTAGAGAAGCATGGCTATGGACCTATGATCATAAATAGAATCTCAACTAGTGGAGTAGTTCAATTAGCTACTCTAGAAGGTGATGTTCTCCCTACTTACATCAGTGGATGCAGAGTCAAACTATATTAAGAACCTCTCACTGAGGAAATGCTTAATCGATTCAACACTGCCAAGAAACATAAGGAAGAAGAAAAACGAGTTCATGAAGAAGCGCATGCAGAAGCTTTAGAGCGCATCCAAAGAATGAAATTGAGAAGACAGGGTCGACATAAGCCTAGATCAGGTGCACACAAAGCTCCAAGATATCACATGGCCATGTATGACTCATCACGAGTCCATTCCCTTAGAATAGTTGACCGACGTCCTTTTGTGACCATAGAAATAAGACAAGGAGAAAGTACAAGGCCTATGAGAGCATTGATTGACTCAGGTGCAGCTACTAGTGCTATTAGACTTTCTTACTATCAAGAATTGCAACTAGAAGTCAATCCTATCAAAGCTTATCTCATAGGATTGGGAGGTGTGGAAACCCCTTGCATGGGTGAGGTGGAGCTTCCCCTCTACATTCAAGATGCTCTTATGGCGGTTAAGGTGCTAATGTGTCAAGATGAGGATCTCACTGAGCCTCTTGTCTTGGGTCAAGACTAGATCTATGATCATGCAGTCAACCTGAACCTAAGAAGTGGACTTCTTCAGGTCTGGGTAAATCAGAATCGCATTACAATTGAGTTAGAAAATGAAGCACTCAAGGAATTAGGTTCCAACATTAGACAAACATATATACCTGAGTTAAGACAAATCTTTATGTAGAGAGTATCATGTCTGCTCTAACCAAGAAAAGTGTGTTTTTATGGTCAGGCAAGGCAAGATTCTAGGACACATAGTGTCAAAGAATGGCATATCCACGGACAAGGAGAAACTTAGAGCAATTGCAGAGCTACCTAGGCCAAAGAATGTCAAAGAGGTACAAGCTTTCATGGGGCACTGCAGTTATTATTGACATTTCATTCGTATGTATGCAAGCATAGCAAAGCCTCTATACTCCCTTGTGACCAACTTTGAGTGGATAGAGGAATGTGAAAACTCCTTTAATGAGCTTAAGTGATGATTGTGTTAAGCACCAATCTTGACTATACTAGATTGGAACAAGCCATTTCATGTTCATGCAGATGCATCCAATTATGCTATTGGGTGTGTACTAGCACAACCTAGTGGTGAAGATAACATGGATCTTCCTATTGCTTATGCCAGTAGGAAATTGAATGTGGCTGAACAAAATTATACTACTATTGAAAGAGGAGGATTAGGCATGGTACATGCAGTTAAAAAGTTTAGACATTATTTGCTAGCAAATAAGTTTGAATTTATTACAGACCATCAAGCATTATTATATCTAGTGAACAAACCATGCAATACTAGTCGATTAGTAAGATGGTTCCTCTTAATAATGGAATATGACTTTGACATTGTGGTTAGGAAAGGTAGGACTCGCGTTAGGGTGGATCACCTTTCTAAACTAACTTCAACAGAGTCCCTGCAAGGAGTGTCAAATGAACTTCCTGATGCTTACTTTTTCAATCTAGAAGTAGTGCTTGAATGGGCTAAATGTATAGTGCCTATTCTCACCTTTGGACCTAAGCATCCTATATTAAGAGCTAAAGATAAAGAAGTGGTGAGATCTCAAAAATACCACATACAAGCAGGTAGTATGTATAATCAAAACAATCAAGGCACTATTGGCTTGCTGTGTAGATGAAGATGAGCATGAAAAGTGGTTGCAAATAGCACATGTAGGTGCACTACAGCAACATCACTCCAAACATTGAGCCCTACAGACTTTGCAAAAATTAGGTGTGTATTGCCCAACCATGAAAGTAGGAGCCCATAGGATGTGCAAGGAATGCCAAATTTGTGGTACTAGACCAAAAATGGAATGTGCCACTCTCTATCAAGTTTCTTTAATGCCAGATTGGAGCGAACCTTTGGTAGAATTCCTAAGGATGAAAACATTCCCTCAAGAGATGAAATTGGCTAGACAAAAGAGCTTAGAACAAGAAGCACTAGATTACACACTCATAGGTGATAATCTATACAAGCGTGGAAGAAATTGCTATCTCAGACTGTGTGTTCGTGAAAGTGAATATCTCAAGATCTTAGACACTGCTCACCAAGGTGTGGCAGGAGGACACTTTGGACCAGACCGAGTGATTAAGGTAATTTTATTTGCAGGTCTATTGTGACCAACTCTTCACATGGATCACATACCTATGTGAAGAGGTGTGATATTTGTCACCGAACTCAGTATCCAACACATAAACATGAGATGCCTTTGAAACCTATGATGGGTGGACATGCATTCTCTAAGTGGGGAATAGACTTTGTCGATCCCATTAATCCCCTAGCTAAGAGTTCGCATGTTGAATACATTATTGTTGCCGCAGACTATTTGACCAAATGGGCAGAAGTAAAGGCCACAATGAATAACGATGCTCAAACGATGGCTAAGTTCTTATTTGAGAATGTATTCACAAGATATGGAATACCAACAGAGTTAATACGTGATAGAGACACACACTTCTTGAACAAAGTCATTGAAAAACTTCTCCAAGAATTCTTGGTGATACATAAGAAGTATGCCCCCTATCACCCACAAGCTAACGGACAAGCCGAGAGCACAAATACGATTCTATGTAATGTGTTGACAAAATTGGTGAACAATAAACACTCTGATTGGGACAAACAGCTACACCATGTTGTTTGGGCATATCGAGTTGTCTATAAAACAGTGCTCCGAGCCACACCCTTTAAGAGGTATTTGGCTAAAATGCAGTGTTATCTTTAGACTTCTTGATACCTACATTGAAACTAGCACAAGAGAATCAATGGAATGGCCATGAACTTCCATCTAAAATCTTTGATCTGGAATGCTTAGGTGAAACAAGATTGAGAGCAGCAGTAGGGATTTGTGCAGCCAAGAAAAGGCAAAAAGCTTAGTTTGATGCACATGTGAAGGACAAGGGCTTGAAAGCAGAAGATTTGGTCTTGTTGTACACCCTAAAACAACATGCATGGAAGTTGGAGAAGGGAGGCTATGGACCTATGATCATTAATAGGATCTCCACAAGTGTAGCAAGTTCAATTAGCTACCCTAGAAGGTGATATTCTACCTAGTTACATCAATGGGTGCAGAGCCAAACTGTATCAAGAACCCCTCAAAGAGGAAATGCTAAGCTGACTTAACACTGCAAATAAACGTAAGGAAGAAGAAAAATGAATTCGAGAAGAAGCACAGGGAGAAGCTTTAGAGAACATCTGATGAATGAAATTGAGAAGATAGGGTAGAGATCACCCTAGGTCAGACACTCATGATGCTCCCAAATATCACATGGCCATGTGCCAAGCCTCAAGTGTAACTTCCCCTAGAATGATTGACTGACGTTCTTTTATAAGAATAGAGGTAGGACAAGGAAAAAATGTCAAGTCTGTTAGAGCCTTGATTGACTCAGGTGCAATCACTAGTGAAGTTAGAATTTCTTATTGCCAAGAGTTGAAATTAAGTATCAATCCTATAGAAGCATACCTCATAGGATTGGGAGGTCTAGAAATCCCTTTCCTAGGCAAGGTGGAGCTTCCCCTCTACATTCAAGATGTTCTAATGATAGTGAAGGTGCTAGTGTGTCAAGATGAGGATCTCACAGAACCTCTTGTCTTGGGTCAAGATTGGATCTATGATCATGCAGTCAACCTGAACCTAATAAGTAGTCTTCTTCAAGTCTAGGTGAATCAAAATTGCATCGCAGTTGAGTTAGAAAATCAAGCACACAAGGAACTAAGAAAGGCACCAAATCTTGGTCCTTCCAAGAGTACACATAAAGATCAAGATGTTGTTCTTGTCCAAAAGACTTCTTAAGGATGAAAACATTACCTCAAGAGATGAGATTGGCTAGACAAAAGATCTTAGAACAAGAAGCACTAGATTACACACTCATAGGTAATAATATACACAAGCGTGGAAGAAATGGCTATCTCAGACTATGTGTTCATGAAAGCTAATATCTCAAGATCTTAGGCACTGCTCACCAAGGTGTGGCACGAGGACACTTTGGACCAGACCAAGTGATTAAGGCAATTTTATTTGCAGGTCTATGGTGGCCAAATCTTCACATGGATGCACATACCTATGTGATGAGGTGCAATATTTGTTAGCGAACTCAGTACAGGATAGATAAAGATGAGATGCCTTTGAAACCTATGATGGTTGGACATGCATTCTCTAAGTGGGGAAAAGACTTTGTCAATCCTATTAATCCCCCAGCTAAGAGTTCACATGTTGAATACATTATTGTTACCACAAACTATCTAACCAAATGGGCAGAAGTAAAGATCACAACAAAGAACGATGCTCAAATGATGGCTAAGTTCTTATTTGAGAACATATTCACAAGATATGGGCTACCAATAGAGTTAGTAAGTGATAAAGGCACACAAATCTTGAACGAAGTCATTGAAATCCTTCTCCAAGAATTCTTGGTGGTACATAAGAAGTATTCCCCCTATCACCCACAAGCTAACGGACAAGCCGAGAGCACAAATAAGATTCTATGTAATGTGTTGACAAAATTGGTGAACAATAAACGCTCTGATCTGGACAAACAGCTACATATGTTGTTTGGGCATAACAAGTCGCCTATAAAACGATGATCCAAGCCACACCCTTTAAGATGGTATTTGGCCAAAATGCAGTGTTACCTTTAGACTTCTTGATACCTACATTGAAACTAGCACAAGAGCATCAATGGACTAGCCATGAACTTCACCTAGAATCTTTGATCTAGAACGCTTAGATGAAACAAGATTGAGAGCAGTAGCATGGATTTGAGCAGCCAAGAAAAGGCAAAAGGCTTACTTTGATGCACATGTAAAGGAAAAGGGCTTGAAAGCAAGAATTTTAGTCTTGGTGTACACCCTGAAACAACATGCACGGAAGTTGGAGAAGCGAGACTATTGACCTATGATCATTAATAGGATCTCCACAAGTGGAGTAGTTCAATTAGCTACTCTAGAAGGTTATATTCTATGTAGTTACATCAGTGAGTGCAAATTCAAACTATATCAAGAACCCCTCATAGAGGAAATGCTAAATCAACTCAACACTACAAAGAAACGTAAGGAAGAAGAAAAACGAATTCGAGAAGAAGCACAGGCAGATGCTTTAGAGTGCATCTGATGAATGAAATTGAGAAGACAGGGCAGAGATCATCCTAGGTCAGACACTCATGATGTTCCCAGATATCACATGGCCATGTGCCAAGCCTCATGTGTAAGTTCCCCTAGAATAATTGACCAACATCCTTTTATAAGAATAGAGGTAGGACAAGAAAAAAGTGTCTGGCCTGTTAGAGCCTTGATTGACTCAGGTGCAGCCACTAGTGCAATTAGACTTTCTTACTGTCAAGATTTGAAATTAAGTATCAATCCTATAGAAGCATATCTCATAGGATTGAGAGGTGTGGAAACCCCTTGCTTGGGCAAGGTGGAGCTTCCCCTCTATATTCAAGATGTTCTAATGATAGTGAAGGTGCTAGTGTGTCAAGATGAGGATCTCAAAGAACCTCTTCTCTTGATTCAAGATTGGATCTATGATCATGCAATCAATCTGAACCTAAGAAGTAGGCTTCTTCATGTCTGGGTGAATCAAAACTGCATCGTAGTTGAGTTAGAAAATCAAGCACACAAAGAACTAGGAAAGGCACCAAATCCTGGTCCTTCCAGGAGTACACATAAAGATCAAGATGTTGTTCTTGTTTAAAACTCTTTGATGCAGAAGGAGGATGTTCGACAAAGGAGTCAAGGATCTCATGGAACTCCATTCTTTTCCAAAAGTGATCAAAACAAAGCAAACAAAGGAGCACAAGGAGTAGAGGAAGCAGACGGTCTATGCTCATAGTCAAAGGGAGAGAGCAAAACAAGTTGAATCAAATGGTGAAGTAGATTTGGATCCGCAAGGGTGAACAACCCCCCTACTCAAGAGACTGTACCCCAATGATGCACCAAGCTAACTATTCGGACAAGGACTACAAAGAAAGAGTATTCCAGGAATCTCCCAAAACGGACCATTTCTATTTGGATCCCAAAGTGGTCAATGAAGGTGGACCCCAATGCACGACAAATCTGGGTGCCCAAGACCTGCTTACATGCTAAAGTAACTTCACATAAGTTTACAAGCTTGAATAGCCACTCATAATCACTCATATCATACACTTCAGGACAAATATCTATAATCAGCACCCCCACACATGAAATCACAACTAGCACTGTTTGGAAATGGGTACCCAAAAAGTCCCAAATCCAAGAAGAAATATTTCAAAAAACATGTAAAGATCATCATAGCCCAAAGATACCATCCAACAAAGAAAATTAGGTGAGTTAGACCCTGTAATGAACCCCTTGACCCAACCATGTAAAATATTGTTCACAATAATAGATGCATTTGAGGATAATGCACTCCCAGAGTATGCATATAGGAACATTACTGGCTTCCTAACTCTCACTCACACACAGTTCACCAATTTGACTAACCTCTAACCTCAATGAACAACATGTTTGTATTGTAGAAGGAACATGATATTATCATGTTTCCTATGCAATGCTAATATGATTTTCTTCTTCCAGCAGATAAGCAATCATCAGGCACTACCATGGGTGAAGTAGCAGGAACTAGCTCTCAGGCAAGCACGAGTCAGCAAGTGGTTGATATGGAGAGCTTGCCCATCATGCTTGAGACAAGTGAAAGACTATAGAAATTGCAGGCCATACAAATCATACCCATACAAGATCCCCCAAGTGACCTCACTGGATTATTGATCAAATCCTTTTTGTCTCACAAACAATGTCCATGCAAGTCAGTCTTGTATGGATGATGTGCATTGACTAGGATCATTTATAGATGATTGGCTTATGACATTCCAATCTAGAGGGCTCTAATGCGGAATAGGGTACAGTAATTAAAGGGTCAAACATCCACAGGACCCCCTTCAAATAGGATGCGAGGAGCAGTACCATGTCCTCAACCACAAGGAGCAACTTTAACCCCAGATGTCATTGCCCCACCTTGACGTGTACGCCCATTCACACTATGCCTTCCAAGACATAGCTCTCAGGGACCAAACTTGATATTTCCACCAGTTCCCATAGACCTTGAGTTGCCTGGAGGGGTACACTTGGAAGAGCTCACCAATGAGGATTTTGAGCAGATCTTAAGAGAAGTGAATCTTGAATCTGCTGAGGAACAACTAGTGGAACACTCTCAACCACAAGTAACCACATCATTATTGCTAGCTACCAATGAGGAGGAGGAAGATGTTGGAGTTAGACATCTCGGGAAGCACGCGAACAACACAAGGAAGAAGAAGAAGCATGGAGCACAACACACAATACTAAATGTGTTAATACCACTAAAATGTACAAAGATAAGTGACCCGTTAGGGCTATAGGCATATATACAAGACGGGGGAAAAAACCACCTAAAGAGGTAAAAAAGTTCTCTGGTAGTCCTAGAGTATTCACACACATCACTACCTAAATATATCAACAAATCCCCCCTGGGAGTGATGAGGTGAACAAGGAGTTGGCACTCATGTATAAGGAAGTGCCAAGCTATGTGGAATCAATCCACAAAAGGAAGTAAGCCCAAAACTTTGCGGAAAGCTTCAAACTTCTCCCTAGGTAGAGCCTTCGTGAAAAAGTCTGCAATGTTCTCCTGCGTGGGCACATATGCCAAGCTGATCTCCCCAGTAGAGAACCTCTCCCTGACATAATGATAATGCACCTCAATGTGCTTAGTGTGAGCATGGAACACATGGTTCCTCGCAACTACCAATGCACTCTGATTGTCACTGAAGATGGTGGTGGCAGAAGACTGACCAACACCCAAATCAGCCATAAGGCATCTAAGCCACACACACTCAAAAGTCACTGTGAAAGCTACCCTATACTCAGCCTCACAACTGGAAGTGGCCATAGTAGGTTGCTTCTTGCTCAGCCAAGATATGCATAAGCTACCAAGCATGAAGCAAAAACCACTGGTGGACACATGAGTGTCATAGCAACCAGCCCAGTCAGAGTCAAAAAAAGCATGCAAATATGGCGGTAGTGATCCCCCCTTGGGATAAAACAACCCAAGTATTTGGGTACCACTCAAGTAGTCAAAGATGTGCTTAACCGCCTACCAATGCTTGACACCTGGGCAATGCATAAACTTGCTCATCTATGAGACAACAAACTGAATATTTGGCAGAGTAATGCATAAGTAAATCGAGCATCCAACAGGATGTTGATAGAGAACAGCATCGAATGCACCTCCAGCATCATGAAGTCTCAATCCTAAACCTATCTCCATAGGAGTGGCAATAGGTTGACAATCTTCAAGGCCAAAACACTGCAATAATGTGTCCATATATTTCGTTTGACACAAATCCATTCCACGATCAACATGCATAAATTGAATGCCCAAATAATGATGCAAATGCCCCAAATTATACTTCTCAAATGAGGCATGTAAACCAACCTTGAAATCAGCAATATGCTTCTCATGAGGACGAGTGAGCAGCATGTCATGAACATACACCACAATGATTAGAAGCACATCATTAGCATGCTTAACAAATAAGGTGCTTTTAGGTGGATTGTTCTCAAAACCATGTGCAATTAGATAGGCATGTATCTTTTCATACCAAGCATGTGGTGCTTGCTTTAAACCATATAATGCCTTCTTTAACCTGCACACCTAGTTTTCATGCCCTTTCTGCACAAAGCCACCGGGCTGAAAAACATATACTTCTTCATGCAAGTCACCATTCAAAAATGTTGTTTTAATGTCCAACTGATGTACATTCCAACCATGATGAGCTACAAGTGCACAGATGCTATGAACAGTAGTCATTCGACAAGTAGGTGCAAAGGTTTCATCAAAATCAATGCCTCTTTCCTATGCATAACCCTTTGCAACAAGCCTAGACTTATACCTGTCAACTGTTCCATCAAGTTTACGCTTTTGCTTGTATACCCACTTAGTGTCAATGGCCTTCTTGCCAGGGGGCAATTCACATAAACACCAAGTACCATTTTTCATGATAGCATCATATTTAGATTGCATTGTAGCCAATGTTCAGAATTTTGTGCTTCATCAAATGAAATAGGTTTAGTCACACAAAGTCTGCATTAGCCATTCTGGCATAGTTTTTGCCTCCTCAATATCATCTCTCTCATCAAAAAGTGCATCATGCAAATCTGCATCAGAAATGGAATGATCTATATCATCACATGAAACCTGCAATGGCTGAGAAATTGCCTCATTAGGACAAGCACAAGACTTTCCACCTCTAAAAAGACAGAGAACCTCTCCCTGACATAGTGATAATGCACCTCAATGTGCTTAGTGCGAGCATGGAACACATGGTTCCTCGCAATTGCCAATGCGCTCTGACTGTCAGTGAAGATGGTGGTGGCAGAAGTCTGACCAACACCCAAATCAGCCATAAGGCGTCTGAGCCACACACACTCAACAATCGCTGTGAAAGATGCCCTATACTCAGCCTCACAACTAGAAGTGGCCACAATAGGCTCCTTCTTGCTCAACCAAGATATACATGAGCTACCAAGCATGAAGCAAAAGCCACTAGTGGACACACGAGTGTCATAGCAACTAGCCCAATCAGATTCAGAAAAAGCATGCAAATCTGGCGGTAGTGATCCCCCCTTGGGATAAAACAACCCAAGTAGCCAAGTACCACTCAAATAGCGAAAGATGCGCTTAACTGCCTGCCAATGCTTGACTCCTGGGCAATGCATAAACCTGCTCCTCTGTGAGATGCATAAGTAAATCAAGCATCCAACAGCCTGCTGATAGAGAACAACATCAAATGCATCTCCAGCATCATGAAGACTCAATCGTAAACCTAGGCTTACAGTCTTCAAGGCCAAAATGCTGCAATAATGTGTCAATATATTTCGTTTGACACAAAGCCATTCCACCATCAACGTGCATAAACTGAATGCCCAAATAGTGATGCAAATGCCCCAAATCAGACATCTCAAATGAGGCATGCAAATCAGCATTAAAATCAGCAATATGCTTCTCAATAGGACCAATGAGCAGCATGTCATCAACATAGACAACAATGATCAGAAGCACATCATTAGCACGCTTAACATATAAGGTGCTTTCAGTTGGACTGTTCTCAAAACCATGTGCAATCAGATAGGCATGTATCTTCTCATACCAAGCATGTGGTGCTTGCTTTAAACCATATAATGCCTTCTTTAACCTGCACACCTGGTTTTCATGCCCTTTCTGCACAAAGCCACGGAGCTGAAAAACATATACTTCTTCATGCAATTCACCATTCAGAATGTTGTTTTAATGTCCAACTGATGTACATTCCAACTATGATGAGCTGCAAGTGCACAGATGCTCCGAACAGTAGTCATACGGCATGTAGGTGCAAAGGTCTCATCAAATCAATGCCTCTTTCCTGTGCATAACCCTTTGCAACAAGCCTAGCCTTATACCTATCAACTGTACCATCCGGTTTACGCTTCAGCGTGTATACCCACTTAGTGCCAATGGCCTTCTTGCCAGGAGGCAAGTCACATAAAGACCAAGTACCATTCTTCATTATAGCATCATATTCAGATTGCATAGCAGCCATCCAATTTTCTGAAATTTGTTCTTCATCAAACGAAACAGGCTCATTCTCATCATAGAGACTAGATGCAGCCATAGCATAGCAATCTGATGCAAAAGAGGCACTATGAGAGCTGAATGAGTACGATATGACAAAGGTGCATCTAATTTGTTGTCACGCAAGGTCTGCACCAGCCATTTTGGCATAGTTCTTGCCTACTCTATATCAGCTCTCTCATCAATAAGTGCATCATGTACATCTGCATTAGAAATGGAATTATCTACATCATCATATGAAACCTACAAAGGCTGAGAAGTTGCCTAATTAGGACCAGCACTAGTCTGGCCACCTGTAAAAAGAGGCAGCAAAGTACCATACATGTCTTTGGAGCTAACAGATGTCTCCTTAGTACATGAAAGCAATGGCTGAATAGCATCTTCCACAAAAACAACATCACGGCTAACCAGAATCCGTTTAGTCTGTGGATGATACAGATGATAGCCTTTACTTTCAGAACTGTACCCAACAAAAATACATTTTACAGCTTTATCATCTAATTTTTTGCGATGTTGTTCAGACACTAATGCATATGCCAAACAACCAAAAACACGCAGATGAGCAACAGATGGCTTGCGGTCACGCCAAGCCTCATATGGAGTGATAGACTGCAACACTTTAGTGGGACACCTGTTCAGTACATATGCCGCACACATGACAGCCTCAAGCCAGAAGCTATGTGGTAAAGCCTGACTCTTGACCATACACCTTGCCATCTCCATGAGTGACCTGTTCTTTCATTCAGCAACTCCATTCTGTTGAGGTGTATACGACACTGTACATTGGTGTTTTATCCCACATTCAGCCAGAAATGCATTAAAATCAGAAAACATATATTCCCCCCCTCGATCAGAATGAAGGGTGCCCATTTTACATGCTGACAGATTTTCAGCCAAAACCAAAAACTGTTTGAAGCACATGAACACTTCAGACTTTGCCTTCAATGGATATACCCATGCATGCCTAGAAAAATCATCGATGAAAGTCACGAAGTAGAGATAATTCCCAAAAGAAGGTGTCTACATAGGACCACAGACATCACTATGTACTAGCTTCAATTTCTGAGTAGCCCGAACTCAACCATCTTTTGGAAAGGACGAACGCTGCATTTTGCCCAAAATACAGCCTTCACAAACATGTTTTCCAGGTGCCTCAAGTTTGGGCAAAGAGGACACCATTTCAGATTTCTGCAAGCGTAGCAAACTAGCAAAATTCATATGACCAAAGCGTGCATGCCAAAGCTTTGCATCTGACATAGCCTGAGAATCATTTACTGCACATGCCAAATCATTTACAGATCTTTCATAGTCTATGAGCTTATACAGCCCACGACATAAAATGCCAAAAGCAATAATCACATTGCCATTTGACAGATCATGAACTGTACACCGTCATCAACAAATTTCACAACCAAGCCAATCTTGGCTAATGCAGAAACTGATAACAGGTTCTTCTTGATCCCTAGCACAAATAAAGCATTTGACAAAGTGAAAGAACTACCATCAACAGTAGTCAAAATGATCTTACCAACTCCCATAACAGGATAAGAGGAGTTGTTGGCGCATGTAACAGTATTCCCTATAGGGGCAGGCTCGAGTGAAGAGAAGAAGCTGAGAAGTAATATGTTTGGTCGCCCCACTGTTAAAGTACCAAACATCTTAGTCTACTGCAGACATGCACTGCTCATGAGAAGATGGGTCAAAAATGCAAATAGTAGTAAATGCCCATTCTTCTTCCTGCACAAGATTAGCAGACTCTGTTTTTGGTGTAGAGGCCTCTGCAACAACCATTCCAACCTCTTTCTTCTTTGCCTCTTTAGCAGCCAGTTTTGGATAGTTCTTTATGATATGATGATTTACTTTACAGTACTTGCAAAACAATTTCTGCTTTTCTGATTTCTTTTCATCTTTGTCTTCCCTCTTCAATTGTGCAGCATTAGCAGATTTTTGCTTACTAGTTGAAGAGCTCCATTTTCCTTTGCCCTTCTGACTAGCCAGGAAAGCTTGATCTACAACACACATAATGGACCTGTTCTGCCTGGACTGATCTTCCTGCAACAGAACAGAGACTAACTCCTCAAATGACAAGGCATTTGGATTGCCTTTCATCATCAACCGAAGAGTAGAAGCAAAACTCTGATATGAGTCAGGAAGACCATTCAGAATGGTCTGCACGTGAGCTATCTGGTATAACCTCATCAACAAAAATCAACTGTTCCTTGAAGTCTTTGTTCTTCATTAGGAAATTGTCCATAGAATCACCTTCATTCATGTGCTCACTCTCCAACTGTTTTCGGAGGTAAGCAACATGAGCCTCATTCCTAGCTTGGTACAATGTGGTAAGTGTATCCCAAGCATCCTTAACTGTTCTACAAGAGTGTATGTGAGGAATAATGGCATGTTTGACAGACAAAGCTATCAATGCATGTGCCTGGGCATCTCCGCCATCCCAACAAATCTGCTCTGCAGTAGGTGAAACAGAAACCGCAGTACGAACAGGAATATGCAGAATATCATCATCTTCGACACCTTCTGCATCAGCTTCTGTACGTGCTGTTGTAACAGTTGCAAGTGTGATAGGACGTTTTTCAACACCCTGCACAATGTTCCACAGTCCTTTTGCAACCAATACATGTCGAATCATATAAGCCCACAACGGGTAGTTGGTACCATCCAACTTATCCTCAACAACCAACATACGAAATACATCACTGCTTTCAACCATGGCCGGTGACTAAAATACCTTGATTCAAAAAATCCACAGTATCTCAAAAAGTTGATCAGAATTGCCCAGAGGAGTTCTGCTAGACTTGTAGCAGACTTCGAGATGATTAAATTGGCAAACAGAAACTGGTATATACCTTTGGCACAAAAAGACGAAATAGCTTGCACAAGCGCTGCGATAGTGCATTCGGAGGTTGAAACGAGCTCAGATCGCGATTTCAGCACCACAAAGCGAAGCAGTTTTGATCTCGGAAACACGCTGAGTATGCTCACCAAAATTCGTGCAATTCTGAGACTGCAAATGGAGGAGTGTCGATGGCACCCTAGATGAAGCGACGACCTGTTTTGATACCAATTGTTGGAGATAGACGTCTACGGAAGCACCCGAACAGCACAAGGAAGGAGAAGAAGCTTGGAGCACAACAGACAATACTGAATGTATTACTAGAGAATGTACAAAGATAAGTAGCCCATTAGGGCAATAGGCATATATACAAGCCGGGGGAAAAAAACCTCCTAAAGAGGGAAAAAAGCGCCCCGGCGGTCCTACTGTGTTCACACACATCACTACCTAAATATATCAACAACTTACACTTAGGTATTCTTTATCATTCTTTATTTTTCTCCCATAATTACTTTGGCCATATTGGCCTTTAGTGGGAGATTCTTATCGTTAGTGTCCATGTGAAAGGCCAAATGTCCACCAGACACTTCTTTGTATATGTTCTTTAATAAAACATATAGTGGCCTGGTCAGTCACAGACTGTAATTTTGACCACATTTGTAAGACCTAAGAGTTCTGTCTTCGGGCTCCCTGTGGACTATGTTTTTTGCATATCCTACAGCCTCTGTGCGGAGTACTGTGTGCATTTTTAGAGCTCGGTTGTCTACTCCGAGGACATTGTCGTGGAGCTCTCGAGAAGGAAAGCGCATCGTGGTGCATTGCCATTGAAATACTTCAATGAACAAGGAGCTAGCACTCATGTAAAAGGAAGTGCCAAGCTATGTGGAAAGAGATTAGTGCACAAAAGGAAGTAAGCTCAAAGCTTTGTGAAAAGCTTCAAATTTCTCCCTAAGTAGAGTTTTTGTAAAAAGGTTTTTGCAACATTATCATGTGTAGGCACATAAGTCCAATTTGATCTCTCCAACAGAGAACCTCTCCCTGATATAATGATAGTGCACCTCAATGTGAAGAAGAAGTCTTCCAACAAGATACTAAAGGATAAAGAGTAAGAAATAAAGAGAGGATCAAATTCTTTGAGTTTGAAGGTAAACTCCAAAGGTTGAAGTGTTGAAGTTTGAGGTTTGCATAAACACACGAATAGCACAATGAAGAAGAAGAGCTTGGAGGACAACACAACACTGAATGGATTATTAAGTGAATGTACAAAGATAAGTAACACATTAGGGTTATAGGCATATATACAAGCAAGAGGAAAAACCTTGTAAAAGGGCAAAACGTACCCTGAGAGTCCTAAGCGTGTTTTTACACATTAGTACCTAAACATATCAACAAATCCCCCCCTAGGAGTGATGCGGTGAACAAGGAGCTCACACTTATGTGTAACGAAGTGCCAAGCTATGTCAAAAGATATCAATCCACAAAAGGAAGTAAGCCCAAAGCTTTGCAGAAAGCTTCAAACTTCTCCCTAGGTAGAGGCTTTGTAAAAAGGTTTGCAACATTAACTTGTGTAGGTACATAAGCCAAATTGATCTCTCCAACACAAAACCTCTCCCTGACATAATGATAGTGCACCTCAAGGTGCTTTGTGCGAGCATGAAACACAAGGTTCCTCTCAAGTGGAAATGTGCTCTAACTATCAGTGAAGACGGTGGTGAAAGAAGATTGATTAACACCTAAATCTGCCAAAAGACATGTGAGCCACACACACTCAACCGTTGCTGTGAAAGGTTTCCTATAATCAACCTCACAACTAAAAGTGGTCATAGTAGGTTGCTTCTTGCTCAACCAAGATATGCATGACCTACCAAGCATGAAGCAAAAACCACTAGTGGACACATGAGTGTCATAACAGTAGCCTAGCTGATTACCACTCAAAAAAAGCATGTAAATCTAGTGATAATGACTCCCTTGGGGTAAAACAATCCAAGTAGCTAAGTACCACTCGAGTAGAGAAAGATGCACTTAATTGCTTGCTAGTGCTTGACACTTGGGCAATGCATAAACTTGCTCATCGAAGAGACAACAAACTGAGTATCATGCCAAATTATGATGAGTGTCAAAAAAAGCATGTAAATATAGCGATGATGACTCCCCTTGGTGTAAAACAATCTAAGTAGCTGAGTACCATTTAAGGACAAAAAGATGCACTTAACTGCTTGCCAATGCTTGACACTTGGGAAATGCATAAACTTGCTCATATAAGAAACAACAAATTGAATATCATGCCAAATTATGCATAAGTAAAACAAGCATCTAAAAGCTTGCTGATAGAGAGCAACATCAAATGCATCTTGAGCATCATGAAGACTCAATGCTAAACCTGTTTCCCACAGAAATGGCAATAGGTTTGCAATCTTCAAGGACAAATATTGCAATAATGTGTCAATATATTTTATTTGACACAAAATTATTCCCCCATCAACTTGCATAAATTGAATGCCCAAATAATGATGCAAATGCCCCAAATCGGACATCTCAAAAGAGGCATGCAAATCAGCCTTAGATTCAACAATATGCCTCTCATTAGGACCAGTCAGTAGCATGTCACCAACATATACAATGATGCTCAAAAGTACATCATTCCATGCTTAACATATAAGGTGCTCTCAATTGAATTGTTCTCAAAACCATGTGCAATCAAGTAGACATGTACCTTTTCATACCAAGCACATGGTGTTTGCTTCAAACCATATAATGCCTTTTTCATCCTCCAACTTTGTTTTCATGCCCATTCTACACAAAACCATGGGGCTGAAACGCATACACTTCTTCATGTAAGTCACTAGTCTAAAAGCAATTTGATGTACACTCCAACAAGGATGAGCTGCAAGAGTGCACAAATGCTATGAATAGTGGTCATTGGACATGTGGGAGCAAAGGTCTAATAAAAATCAATGTCTCTCTCTTGAACATAACCTTTGGCAACATACCTCACTTTATACCTATCAATTGTCCAGTCAAGCTTACGTTTTAGCTTGTATAACCATTTAGTGCCAATAGCCTTTTTGCTTGGAGTCAAATCATATAAAGACCAAGTACCATTCTTCATAATAGCATCATAGTGTGATTGCATCTTTGATGCAAAGGAAGCACTATGAGAGTGTGAATGAGTACGATATGACAAAGGTGCATCTAATTTTCTATCTCTCAAAGTCCGCATCAACCATTCAGACATAGTTTTAGCCTCTTGTATGTCAACCCTCTCATCAATGAGTGCATCATGTAAATCTGCATTAAAAATGGAATGATCGACATCATCATGTGGAGCCTATAAAGGCCGATAAATTGCCTCATTTGGACTAGCACTTGACTATCTACCTGGAAAAGAGGTAGCAAAGTGTCAAACACATCTTTAGAGCTAACTTATGCCTCCGTTGAATTGCATCTTCCAAAAAAATAACATCATGTCTAACCAAAATGTGTTGTCTATGGATGATACAAATGATACCCTTTTCTTCCAAAATTGTACAAACAAAAATACATTTCACTCCTTTTATCATCCAACTTTCTATGCTGTTGTGCATGCCCTAATGCATATGCAAGACAACCAAAGACATGTAGATGAGCAACATATGGCTTGCAACCATGCCAAGCCTCACATGGAGTAATCGATTGCACTTCTTCGGTGGGACACTTGTTAAGTACATATGCTACATAAATAATAGCCTCAAGCTAGAACCTATGTGGTAAAGCCTGAATTTTGACCATACACCTTGTCATCTCCATGAGAGAATTGTTCTTTCTTTCAGTACCTCCATTTTGTTGAGGTGTATATGACATTGTACATTGATGTTTTATCCCACACTCAACTAGAAGTGCATTAAAATCAGAAGACATGTACCCCCCCTTGATTAGAGCGAAGAGTGCCCATTTTACATGTTGACATATTTTCAATCATAGCCCAAAATTGTTTGAAGCACATAAAATTTTTAGACTTTGCTTTCAATGGATACACCCATGCATGCCTAGAGAATTCATTAATAAAAGTCACAAAGTAAAAGTAGTTCCCAAAAGAAGGTGTCTACATAGGACCATAGATATCACTATGAACAAGCTGCAATTTATGAGCAACTTGAATTGAACCATCTTTTGGGAAGGAGGAATGCTGTATTTTGGCCAAAATACATCCTTCATAGAGATCTTTACAAGGTGCCTCAAGGTTGGGTGGAGAGGACACCATTTTAAGATTTCTATAGGCAAAGCAAACTAACAAAATTCAGATGACCAAAGCATGCATGTCAAAGTTTTGCATCTAAGATAGCCTAGAAATCTTGGACTGCACATGTTGAATGATTCACGAATTTTGCATAGTCGACGAGCTTATGCAACCCATGTCGTAAAATGCCAGAAGCAATAATAACATCACCATTTGAGAGATCGTGAATTGTACATCTGTCATCAACTAATTTGACAACCAAGACAATCTTGGATAATGCTAGAACTCCTATAGGGGTAGGCTCAAGTGAACTGAAGAAACTATGCTGCAAGGTAATATGTTTGGTTGCAACACTATCAAAGTACCAAACATCTTAGTCTACTTTAGAAATACACTGCTCATGAGAAGATGGCTCATGGCTAGAAATAGTAGTGAACACCCGTTCTTCAATCTTAACAAGATTAGCAGAATCTATTTTAGATGTAGAGGCCTTTGCAATGACTATTTCAGCCTGTTTCTTCTTTGCCTCTTTTGCAACTAGTTTTGGACAACTATTTATGACATGATCATTTCCCTTAGAGTATTTGCAAAACTATTTCTACTTTTCTATTTCAACTTTATCTTCCTTCTTTGACTGTGCAACATTAGTTGATTTTTGCTCACTAGTAAATGAGCTCCATTTACCTTCACCCTTGTGACTTGGTAAGAAAGCTTGATCTACAACATCCATGATTGGCATGTTCTGCCTGGAGTGGTCTTCTTGCATCAGAACAAAGACTAAATCCTCAAATGTTAAGGCATCTGGAGTGCCATTCACCATCAATCAAAGAGTAGAAGCAAAGCTCTGATATGAATTTGGAAGATTGTTAAGAATAGTATGCACAAGTGAACTATCTCAGAAGATTTCATCAACAAAAATCAACTTCTTCTTCAAATCTTTGATCTTTTTCAAAAAATTATCAATGGAATCTCCTTCATTCATATGCTCACTCTACAACCATTTTTGGAGGTAAGCAACATGAGCCTCATTTCTTGCCTTGTATATAGTTGTAAGTGTAACCAAAGCATCCTTTGTTGATTTGCAAGAGCGAATGTGAGGGATAATGGCATGTTTGATAGAAAAAGCTATCAATGCATGTGCTTGAGAATTTGTTCCATCCCAACAAAGTTACTCTATAGTAGGTGGAGTGCGAACCAAAGCATGAATAGGAAATTGAAGATCATCAACTTCAATGCCATGTACATCATCTTCAATATCTGTATTTGCAGGTTTAATGGGATGTTTTTTCAACATCCTGCATAAATTATTCCATAATCCTTTTCTACCAGTACACGACACATCATATATGCCCACAATGGGTACTTAGTACCATCCAAAAAGATAAGTGATCCATTAGGGTTATATGCATATATACAAGCCAGGGGAAAAAACCTCCTAGGGAAAAAAATACCTTGGTAGTCTTAAGTGTGTTTGCACATATCATTACTGAAGTATCAACAATAAATCTGGTAAAGCTCACTAGAGTATCCCTGACATATATCGATGTAACCACTATACATGTGAGAGAAATGAAAAGTGGTACGTGTCATCCTCGATCATCACATGTTGAGCTTGATATCTCAATACCTTTCACTACATGCAAGATATATTTAAGTTTTGACATATAGGGTTCTTCAAAAGATTAAAAAAGAAAATTATGATCAAATCACCTCTTTTCTTACCATTTAGGATGATTAGTTGTGAGTTGTATGCAAAAGAGCGAGTTATGTAGAAAAAAGAGAGTGGGATCAAAGGGGTAAATACAACAAAATGCTAGATGAATTCACAAAAACCATAGAAAGAGTAAAGATTCTTAGGGCAGAGCGTCAATATGAAGCAAGAGAGGGGAGGTGCCCAAAGAGTTTTCAAACATCAATATTATTGAAAATCAAGCACTTAGGCATTCTAAGTTATAACCATTTATATTTTTCCCACCATTAATATCTATTTCTCTATAACCAACTAGATCAAATCCATCTATAGATACAAGTTTTTGAATCTAAACCCCATTTTTGTGTGGGTATAATCCTTGAGTATATATGGTGCTAGGATGAATTGTTTAGATGACTTAAACCCTAGTTTTTAGATATTGGACACTAATTTGGTATGAAAAAGGTCATTTGCCCATGCACATATAACAAAGATAGCTCATTTTTCAAGAAACCTCTAGTTTTGTGAGTACATTAGCTAGGAAATCTATAAATTGCTTTTTGGTGTTATTTGGGCTTCATTTTTTTCTTATGTGTGTACATATGCATTGGGAAGATTGATCCAAGGGATTGTTAGCCTAGGAGGGCATCTCTCTTGAGTTTTATTGCATAGATAGCAAACTATGCAGGTGAGAGCAAAAGGATAAATCCTTCAAAGTATGCTTATGAGGAGCTCGATCCTCATTTCCACACGAAAAGGTGGTTCTTGTTGTGATTCATGGTTTGAGAGAAAACCTCTTCTAAACAATCCAACCTATTATTTTTACATGTGATCATGATTTTCACTCAACAAATGCACATGTAATCATCTCTCAAGGGGAGCTATGGCATGGGCTAGGTCTACTTTGGTTTGATGATTTGATGTGTGTCATACACACCAGTTTATGCTAGTGAGCTACTCAATTGCTATTTTGTCTCTAAAATCCTAGTTTAAAATGAGAAAGGGTTTATATTTATTGACTTACTTCATTGTTAATAAAATCTTTGTCTTGTAGGAGTCTACTTGGAAAAAATAGAACTCTTTCAAAGCTAAAAGGTTTTCTAAAATCAAATCCCATAGGTATCAAGTGCTCTTTTAGAGATATAAAATTATTCTTCAAGATTTACCTTCTACTTAACTTTTGGATGTGAAATTCAAGTTGCTTAGATGGTTTATAAGCATAGGAAAGTAACTTATATATATAAAGGAAACATGTCCATTTCTCTCAATCAAGTTACAAAATCCTTATGGAGAAAACACAGTTTCAATAAAGAGTTGAAAATCAAGATCAACAAGGAATGACAATCTCAATAGAGTGATAGATAATGGTCTTGGAGATTTGCAAGTCTATGGGCCTTCCCATACAACTTCCTAGTATAACTTTACATGCCTCAAGGCTATGGTAGAGCATCTGGAAAGCAAAAAAAATATGATGGTATTTGCTGAAAATGTTATAAGCTAGAAGTTGCTCACATATTCATTTAAATATTTACTTAAGACGTTTAAAAAAGTTTGCTGTAAGTGTCATCTCCAATCTTTCACATTCAAAGAAAAGTTTTGGGAGCACACAAGATACGAATGTTTCGTGTTGAAACTTATGGCGGGTGGAGTACATTTGGTGTTACAAGAAACAAAGAAATGAGTCACTTTTTCAAGGAGAAGCTATTGTAAATGTCCCCTTTATTGTATATTGCTCAATGCTAATGCCTATAATGCTCTAATGAGGACCAAAGATGCCTCATTGTATAAAAAGTCCATATATTACCAATATTCTTATTACTTAATGATGAGAGATATAATTATCTCTAACTCATCAGATTGACCATGACATATGATTGTATTTTGTTGTAATTCTTTTGGGTGTTGTTTCGTGCTCCTATAAGGCCTTACTTTTACTATTGTACTCATCAAATAAACTATGGTACATGATTGTATTTTTCTATAAATTTTTGGGTGCCTCTTCGTCCTCTTATGAAGCCTTATTTTTACTCTGATTGACTATGATATATGGTTGAATTTTGTTATAATTCTTTTTGGTGCCTCTTCCTCCTCCTATCAGACCTTGTCTGTAACATCTCCCTTCTTTTATCTAATTTCATGCTCAAATAATAAGTGGATTAGCTAACACGGAAGGTGGTTGTAGAGAGACCCCAAATAGTGTGAGGCTTATTGGCATGTCTTCGATCATTTAAGAATATGTGATCTGTCGAAATCTAAAATTTATGAAAGGTGGTCCAAGCATGTTAGCTTGGCTGATTGGGTCATTTTGCACTCAAGGCTCAAAGCACGTTCACCTCTGCAGGCTAGAATTGAACACCCTCACTACTTAGGTGCTGAAATGTTAAAACCTTCGGACTACCCAATTCAAACCAGTTATTTTGTCTGACTTTAGTGCCATCCCTTTTCAATATGTGTTAAGGATCCTTTGTGGATTCTGAAGGTCTCATGACCATCCCTTTTCAATATGTGTTAAGGATCCTTTGTGGATTCTGAATGTGTCATGGCTGTTCATTGTACTTTCAAATTAATTCAAGGCAATGTAGAAGAGTAGATCTCATTGATCTAACTTCCTCTGAAATTTAACGTTTAAGGATCTAATTGCTTTCGTATCAGCGAACGAGCTGTAGCGGGAAATGGACAAACGTATGATAGCAGGAACGGTGATCATTATCTGGGCAGCTGCCCTCCAGGTATACACAGAGAGAGAGGGAGAGAGAGAGATTTGACGTTGTCTGGCCAAGTCGGTTCTACTGCTGGAGCCTTCGGAGCTCATATAGTCCCTGGGAGAGCAGTTGACGACGATACGCCTCTTTTTCTGGTGAAAAGACAGCCACGATCATTCTCATGCATCGTCCTGTCTTTTGAGGCCGTAATCTTGCCGTGGAGGCTGAAACTTGCTCAGATTCACCTCCCTTTTGTTTCTTCGTGATCTTCGAACTTTGATTATCTTCTAGCACAGGATTAGTGAGAAATCCGTCGGTTGATTGTTTACACTCACGCTGAGGTTCCCCGATATGGATATATCTTTTATTCGCGTCAAAAGTTCTCATTTTTGAGACTTATTAATTTATTCTGATCAATTCCGCAATCTCGTATTTGCACCGGAATATTTTCCTTCTTCATTCCGTAGAGGCCTCCTATAGATATAATCGTAGATGATGCTTATGGCGTATGCACTTCATATGCTTGAACCGCATTGAAAAGGAGTTGACGAGTAGTTTCAGAAAATGGTCAGCTATTAAGAACTTTGTAATCTTGGTTTGGTGATTTTATTCAAAAACAGAACTTTACAATGTATATACTGTTTTCCCTTCCTGAATGTTTAATACATGAGATTTGAAACGCGTGGATGAAAAAAATATATACAGACCGTACATTTTGCATTGAGATATATGGCGAAAGATATTGACAATCTTATTTTAAAGTTTGAAGAATATTTAAGCACTTACTAGAGAAGAAAGTTGTTTAAGGTGAATTTAGCTACAAGAATCAAATGATGATGAAGAAAGTTGTTTAAAGTCATTCATGATGAAGAAAGTTGTTTAAGGTGAATTTAGCTACAAGAATCAAATGATTTTTGAAACTTAGTTCATGTTCTAGAAATTGAACCTCTTGCAATATTTCATTGTTATTCTTCATATTCACATATGAACAAGTGTTCTTCTATAGAGTTGAGGGGTGCACTCTTGTTAATTTCCTTGGAAGTAGAAGGTGATTAGAATTTTGGGGAAGAGAATAAACGCGAGTGAGATTTAGTACTCACATAAGTGACAATAGCATAGATAGTTGGTCTAATCGTAGACGTTAAGTGAAGACAAGTGTATGTTTGTAGCTCAAGCGTAAGCACCACCTCCTTTACTTGTCAATCCGTGGAGACGTGAGGACCGGTATGAAGACCACGAGAAAGTGAAGGTACAAGTGCGTGAGTGAAAGCACACAACATGCATACACATACACACACACGCACACAAGGTAAGATCAAAGAGAGGAACAATGGAAGGGTTTTGATTACAAAAGAAATCTATTACAAAACTGAAATCTACAAGAAGCTAATCTAAAAAATGAGCTCTCTAGCTCTTTTTATAGGTTTTTGACTAGTTTTGGCCCTGTCCAGACCTAGTGTCCGGCCTAGTTAAAATTAGGTTCCAGGGGTTATTTGAGGGCTCAAATGAAGTCTAAAAATTATGAAAATTGGTAGGATGATACTTCTAATACTCCTCAAGCTCGAGGACTCCTCGGCTTGAACAAAATGGAGTTACAAAAATAGAAAATGGTATTTATAATGGTTTTTAGTGATGAAAATCACTATTTTTGTAGGGGATTCTTATGAAAATTTGACATACACTTCTTGGAGCTCCCTACTTGCTCTCTCTTCTTCTATGTCCACTTCTTTGATGTGCTTCCATGTTTTATGCTTGATCTTGAGTTCCAACACTCCCCCCCCTCTCGAGTCTGTCGTTCGTGACAGACCCTTGTTGTAGTGGTTGTTCCAAGTAGTGCTTTGAGAGAGAGTGTCCCTTCTGTATGAACAAAATTCGTCTGGCTGCCCAGATGTGGCAGGGTTGGTTGTCCAGTTCTTTATTTGTCACTGCAAGCCTTTGCAAGTCGTAGTTCCTTAGTATGTGCTTCTTTCATGGATTCAAGCATGAATGAGTCGTTGTGAGCATAGTGAATGGTCAGTCGATGCGGATCTCTTCGTGTTGTACACCTGTCATTGTGATGGACCATTGGTTGGTCTATTGTTATCGATGAATGCCCTGGTTGATGGTCCACGGATGGGAGATTCGTCGAGCACCTGGTCCTGTCCCCTCTCTTCAAAATAGCATTTGCCAAATACCGAGAATTGATTTCTTTATATTCCTTGACAAACAACATTGGGTAACTACACCGAGCTTAGTTTCACATATTCTCTTTGGCTCACCCTTAGCAGGAGTCTTCTCACCTTTAAGCTCTTCCCTCATACCATGGTAAGAGGAAACAATAGTTGTGGATGCTATGTTCATGCCAAGTGCTTGCCATCTACCAGATACGGCGGCAATAATATCATCTGCAAGCCATTACACACTTCTATCCAACTGATAAATGCCCAGTAATCAACGGTTCCACCTTCCACTAAGCATGACTCATTCGTGTTCCATGAGCCAAACCTGGGAACAAGCTCTCTCTCACTCTCTCTCTTTTTTTGCTCCCTCTCTTCCTTCTCTTTTTTTTTATTCTTTTTTTTTTTTTGGAAAAAATATCACAAAACAAGAACACAAAAGTTAGTATCAATAGAAATATTTGACATATGTCAATGTGCTCTTACATGCCTCATAGCTCGAGGGTAGCGATTGGCCAGTTGAGAGTCTCATCACATAGACTAGAGATTGAGACGGGCAGAGCCGCAGACATTCCCAGAGAGGAGCGGATATGCAGGGTTTGCAGAGTAGAGATAGAGGATGAGGAGCACTTTGTATGCAGATGTAGCGCATATGATGGCATCAGAGGTAGATACAGGACTCTATTTACAGGGAAGCCCACCCTCTGAGAGATCATGGACTCTAGAGACCAGCGACAGCTCGGGCGATTCCTACTAGAGATACAGAGTCACAGAGATTCTACTGGAGGGAGATAGAGTCAGCTCACTGAGTTCTTTATTCCACGACGTGCTGCAGCCCTCGCCCCTTCAGCCCACACACCGAGAGGGGTGACTCTTCAGTAGGCTCAGGCTGCTCGAGCTAGGAGACGACCCCGTGCTAGAGGATATCGGGCCCCGAGACGATTCCAGATGATGGCTGATCCCGCTGCAGCTATCACGATGGCCCTAACTCCACCTCCACCTATGTATCACATCTTACACCCGCCCACTAGCACAGAATGGAGCTAGTTAGTCGTTTCAGATGCATTCCCATGCTTGTTGTACTACCCCTTTGCATATAGACTACCATAGATATCGCACTCCATACACCCCCCCTTTCATGGGTATCTCCACACGCATTTCACGGAGATATGTATCAGCTTCACCAGTTTCTTTTTCAGCACTTTTATCTTCTCTGATAGACAGAAGATACACCCATGTACATCGATTTGTCTCATAGGCCGAGTTCGGCCTCCTAATAGACGTAAAACACTTTCTTTCTTTCTTTCTTTCTTGTGCTTGGGATTCTCAAGTGTATCTATTTATAGCCGTGTAATGTGGCCCTATATTAATGCATACTTTGGAAATGCATGACCTGAATGGTGCAAAAGACAGGGTTGTGCAAGGAGCACATGGTTGTCGCTCGTCGAGGCTTGATGTCACTTGCAGATGTTGATGCCATCTTTGTTGGAGGTATCCATTGGATCCCCGAATGACAATTGATACTTCCTCCTTATAGGGATCCATTTGAGATTGGTCTTCGCTTGTTTAATGATCTCCTTTGGCGGCTCCATGTTTGGATGCTTTCTTGAGGCTTTGATCCTGCGTGGTTGGCACTGTGGTCCTGTGGGGCCTACCGATGCTTTTGGTTTCCATACCCATATCCTTGTAGAAGAGGTTCTTTGATCTTTTTTGGAGCTCTGTGCTTGATTTAGTCCCTTACCTCGCCTTGGTGTCTTTGTTGTGCAGGTTGTTGCCTTGAAGTACCCCCCTGGATTCTTTCTGAGTTTCAGCTTGATTGCTTTGTGTCCTTCGATTGGAAGTGGTCTTTCTTGAAGATAAGTCATGGTAGGCCTAGACCATAGATTTTGAAGTCTAGTGTGAGGGGGCTGATTTTGTACAAGGGCTTTCTTTGGTACCCATATCATAGTGCGATTCGGTTGAGCTCTAAGTAATTTCTTGGCCACCCAAATTCTCTTGATATTACCAAGAAAATGTGATTTCTGTTTCTTGATGTAAGGGTCGTTTGGGCCTTCTATGCGAGTTTTTTGAGAGAACTCATCTTTACATGGGGAATGCAACAAAGGTTGATCTTCTATACATGCATCAGATTTATGCAAGGGGTTAATGGGTAGTGTTGTTGGAGATTGATATAGAGATTCATCGATACATTTATCCGTATTACACATTGAATCTCTAGATGTACAAATGGGTGATGCATTGTCATGATTGACCATCGATTTGACATTATTCTCCACATCAATGATACCTGGTATTTCTTGATCATCTCCTTCTTGATCATATGAGTGTAGATCATCCCTGCTTATGGTTTCATGAGTGGAATCCAAATTTACAGGAAGAGAGGGTCCTTCCACATCCCCCAAACACTTTTGAGTCCTCCATTTCTCCATTCTCCAAGGTTTCTTGTGATTTACTCAAAGAAGGATTAGATTCAAAAACATGAGTAGAAAGAATTTTTTTTTCATGAAAAGCAACTCTTTGAAAAGATGATTTTGCCCCCAATTATCATAAGGTGGATAGTCATTAGGATTTTCCATAGACATATATGTAGAAGCACGGGTAATAGGTGGAGAAGACACCTCAAATTTTTGATGATTTTGTGTAATGAACCTTTGGGTGCCAATGATCAAGTCTTCATCTATACAATCCATGACAAAGAATGTTTCCAAAAATTGCATATCAGCCACCATAACAGGTAACACAACTTGACCCATGCAATCATAATGTTCACCATCCATGAGGATAGAAGAGTGAGTTGTTGGTTGAATGTTCTCTAAGATAATGACCACTAGGTCAATATGAATTAAATTCCACTCACAATTAGGATTGATATAAACACCCAACCTTCTATGGTCATATCCTATTCTGATATCCACAAAAGTATTATCATATTCTCTTGTTGCAAATAAGGATCCAACCCCCTTAGACATTTCCCCCGTTTCCTTGACTCCTTGCAATTTTTCTCTAGATGTTTCATCCTCATGTGAGATTATTTCATGCACTTCATGTTCATCTCCCTTCTCTTTTCCCATCTTAGCCCCCTTTCTTCTCTCTTTTGCTTTTTTCTTTCCCATGATGCAATTTTTCTCCCTCTTTGTATTGCAAAAAAATCCTTTGGAGCCCCCTTGGTTTCCTGGTCCCACTTGAGGGTCAACTTCAAATTATCCTACCTGAAAATTAACGCATTATTCTTATAAAAAACAGTTGAGGCCATGTAGGATTCGAAACGAGCTTTCCAACAAGCTATAGAGCTCAAAAAATGGACTTTGGATGAAAAAGTTATGTCAAATTAGGCTCCTGGGGATCAAAACAGGCAAACAGGACCTTATGGAAAAAATCGCGATTTTGTGAAATCAAGAGAATCGCGATTTTGTGAAATCAAGAGAATCGCGATTTTGTGAAATCAAGAGAATCGCGATTTTGTGAAATCAAGAGAATCGCGATGCTGTGAAACCAGAGAATCGCGATGCTGTGAAACTAGAGAATCGCGTTTTTGAGAATCG
Source organism: Ceratopteris richardii (assembly GCA_020310875.1). Lineage (NCBI taxonomy): Eukaryota > Viridiplantae > Streptophyta > Polypodiopsida > Polypodiales > Pteridaceae > Ceratopteris > Ceratopteris richardii. The sequence continues at coordinate 2,165,044 of CM035422.1, read as the reverse complement.
CGATTGCTAGCAGAGAACCGTGTTTTCACAGAATCGTGTTTTCATAGAACCGTGTGTTTCACAAAATCGTGCTTTTGCTAAAAATCGTGATTTGTGAGAATCGTGATTTTGAGCAGAGAATTGTGTTCTTGAGAATCGCGATTTTGAGTAGAGAATCGTGTTTTTGAGAATCTCGATTTTGAGGATAGAATCGTGTTTTCACAGAATCCTGTTTTCACAGCATCGTGTTTTGAAAATCGCGATTTTGTCTCAGAATCGTGGTTTTCAAAAATTTAGAGAATCGCAATTTTGAGCACAACCACAGAATCGTGTTTTCTCAAAATCGTGTTTTTGACATGAAAATCGCGATTGCCAACAGAGAATCGTGTTTTTGAAAATCGTGTTTTAGAGAATCGTGTCTTAGAGAATCGTGTTCTAGAGAATCGCGATTTTGTCTCAGAGAATCGTGGTTTCTAAAAATTTAGAGAATCGCGATTTTGAGCACAACCGCAGAATCGTGTTTTCTCAGAATCGTATTTTTTTGGGTTGAAAATCGTGATTCGTGAGAATCGCGATTTTGAGTACAACCACAGAATCGCGATTCTGAGAATGACCACGGAATCGTGTTCTTTTCAAAAGGCTTTTAGGCGGGAAACAGAGAATCGCGATTTTAAAAAAAAAATTTGAATTTTCACAGAATCGCGATTTTCATCACAGAATCGTGTTCTTTGGCGGGAACTTCGAATTTCTGAGCGCCGAGCAATGACGAGCTCCGTATGTGCAAAAAATCATGGAAAAACACAGCGCTTGCACTCTCTTGCACTTCCTAACTCCTCCTCGCACAATAATGCATGAAAGATGGTATGAAAATGATGAAAATGCACTAAAAAACAAGAAATTTCTATGAAGAAGAAGATGGAAGAAGATGGAGATGGTGATGATGATGAAGATGAAGAATAAAAATCAAAAAATGAACAAAAATGATAGTTTTTTTACCTTCCAACGTCGCAAATCTACGATCTTACCATCACAACGCTCGTCCTCGAAGCTCTCTCCCCGGCAACGGCGCCAGAATTTGGTGTAGCTCAAGGGTAAGCACCACCTCCTTTACTTGTCAATCCGCGGAGACGTGAGGACCGGTATGAAGACCACGAGAAAGTGAAGGTACAAGTGCGTGAGTGAAAGCACACAACATGCACACACATACACACACACACACAAGGTAAGATCAAAGAGAGGAACAATGGAAGGGTTTTGATTACAAAAGAAATCTATTACAAAACTGAAATCTACAAGAAGCTAACCTCAAAAATGAGCTCTATAGCTCTTTTTATAGGTTTTTGACTAGTTTTGGCCCTGTCCAGACCTAGTGTTCCGCCTAGTTAAAATTAGGTTCCAGGGGTTATTTGAGGGCTCAAATGAAGTCTAAAAATTATGAAAATTGGTAGGATGATACTTCTAATACTCCTCAAGCTCGAGGACTCCTCGGCTTGAACAAAATGGAGTTACAAAAATAGAAAATGGTATTTACAATGGTTTTTAGTGATGAAAATCACTATTTTTGTAGGGGATTCTTATGAAAATTTGACATACACTTCTTGGAGCTCCCTACTTGCTCTCTCTTCTTCTATGTCCACTTCTTTGATGTGCTTCCATGTTTTATGCTTGACCTTGAGTTCCAACAATGTTGTTCTCCTTATCGTGCATTCCGCGTGAAGTGTGATTGATTAATGAACAAGTTACATGATCTTCATTGGCTACTCAATGTTTTGTAATTAATGTAGAGATAGATAATAATAAGTATTGGAAACAAGGCTTATCAATGTGATCAACATTATCATCCATTAATAGTAAAGAACATGAAGAATAGACAAAAGAAAAATCTACACATCAAATGGATTGTCAAATTTTGTTTGGACAAACACTCATTTAAGAAGCACTACAATTTTTTATCTTAAGAAGTCCATTCTCAAACTTCGAAGATGCTTTCTTTGAGTGTTTGGGTTGAACCAAACTTCTTAGGTTCCTATGCTTGAGTTGAGAGTCTTCGATCCTAAATGAGATAAACATTCTAGGTCTTTTGGATTTGCTTGATTTTGGGTTAGATTCCCGAGTCTCATCCTCTTTAACATCTATTTTGTATGTGTAGAGGATGGACTTTAAGTGGAAAGTGCACATTCTTGAATCCAATGGTAGTCAATGGGAACAAATTATGAAGGTTCATTAACATCGACCAGCTATAGCGATAGGCGATGTTGAGTACCATAAGCGTATTTTTCAACGACAAGGTGAGCACAACTCATCTCATCTCACGGTGGAACTAATCAATACATCTTGTGCCATCATCATGAGCGGACAAGCGAAGGCTCAAATGGCATCATGGCCCTAATGAAGTCAAGGAGAGTCTAATTATTACATTATTAAGAAACTGAAAATGACATGTGGACGGATGCTTGTAGTTAAGTCTTTGACCAAGTGTGAGTGGTTGTCAATAGGAACTATGGGCTCATTTGTGAGACATTCCTCGCATGAGGCACTTCGGCTCTTGGCCTTTTGGCAGTGTCTTGTCACTCCTATCGGTGGGGTTTGGTTGTAGGGGAACTCGGCACTTGGAGGTTGCTTCTTGCTTGAATACATGCTCTTGGGCTTGGGGGTGATCCCGTATATTGGCACTAGAGTTGGAGATGAGTCTCATGTCCACCATTTGATTGCGACTGAATATGGCTTGTGTCTTGACTTGTTTAGCAACGGAGGATCTCGAGGATCTAACATTGGTATCGTTGGACAAGTCAATAGACAAGGCATATTCATAAACAATCAAAGAGTCGACATCAATCTCACCTTCGAGCCAATATGAGCTCACCTTCAGGTCTTGGAGCTTGTAGCCAAGCATTCAACTATCTCCAAGAGGAGTCCCATGTCATGATCACAAATGAAACCATCGTGAATCCTAGATTTCATGTGACTTTGCATATCTCATGATTGTCGAAGAATTTGGGAATTCCAATGATACCATCACATCCAAAGTGTGCCAAAACCCAAAGAATGCTTGTCCACTTGCCTTGATTCGACATCTAGAGACCCTCTTTGAACTTGTTGACATCATTGATGCTTTGATACCAAATGTTGGAAGTGAGGTGGGCGGCGGGCCCTAGTAATAATATTCACAGGTTTACAGGATTTTCCAACACATGAACTTAAGCATACACACCTTGAGACTCAAAATTAGATCAATGAGAAATAGAGAGAGAATACACAATTTGTCAAAGTGTCAAAGCAAGCTGAATGCTTACCTACACTATGTAATATGAATGTGAAATTACAATGTGTATGATGCAAAAACAGAATGTATGCTAATACAAAACTGAATCTAGGCTGAATTTAGGGTTCTAGATATAAGAAATTGTGCATAAAGTGCCTAAGACACTCTCCGTATGTGCAATTGAAGTGAATAGAAACAGTTTAAAACTGTTTTACAGCAAACCATAATTCTGAAATTAGGGTTTCAAGAACCCTAAATCAGAAAATTGACTTAAATAGCAAGATAATCTCCTTCTTGTGTTGAACTAGAAGGTTAGAAGCCTTGGAATAGCAACAACAATAGAAGGAGAACTGAAATTGGACTTGCTACTTACAAAACTAAGCAAAAGGAGCTGATGGGTGGCTTCCAAAATCTCTCATTGAATCTTCTTAATTCAAACCAATGGAAGACTATGGTGAAAGCAATTAGTGAAGCGGGTCCATGTCAAGGATGGAGTGGATCTAGCTTCTCCGATATGCGGGTAACCAAAATTGGCGAGGAGAAGAAGAGAATAGATATCTCACTTGCCCCTATGCATGAGAAATAGTCTAGGTGTGGATGCACTATCCTCTCCAATGGATGGAGAGAGAGAAAAAATAGAGGGATAATTAATATTCTTGTGATATGCTCTATTGGTACTTTTTCCCTATGTGCCATCGAGGTTGGAAAGAAGGGAAAGAAGACAACCGGAGTGTTCATCTATCAGCATATCAAGAAGGCCATCCAAGAAGTAAGTTGAAAATTTTAATTTTACTTTTATATGTTTTATAAATTTTGAGATTTATATTTATCCAAAATTCTAAATACTAATTTTTGGATTTTATGCATAGGTGGGTCCATTAAATGTAGTGCAAGTTGTCACCGATAATGCAAGCAATTGTAGGCATATGGGGTAGCTTTTGGAGGGTGAATATCCACATATTGTGTGGACTCCATGTGCAGCTCATTGTCTTGGTTTGCTCATGGAGGATATTGGAAAGCTATCATGGGTAAAAACTTGCATACTACAAACCTCGAGCATAGTTATTTTTCACACAAAAAGTGAGAGTGTTAGCTATGTTGAGAGCATAGCAAGCTTGAAATATAGAAGCCGGCCACCACAGGCTTTGCATACATGTGGATTGTTCTTTCAAGGTTCTTGAAGTCAACGTGCCTCTAAGACAAACGATGGTATCTACCTTTTGGAGAGTGGGATGAGAGCTCGTTGGAGGAGTCAAAAAGCATACAAAGGCTATGTTTGGATGAGAGCTTTTGGGATAGTGTGAAAGCTGTTTTAAGTGTCATCACACCTATATACAAAGTTCTCGCATGAAGGATTGTGAGGGTACTACTCTGGGTCTTCTCATCCATTTCATGAGAAGAGCTATGCAAGAGATAAGGGAATGCACTCTTGTCATCGAGGACCAAAGAGATGAAGTACTTGAGGTAAGATACTTTGACAAATTATGATTTATCAATTATATCACACATCATGATTCATAAATGTATTGGTATTTGGTATTTATGTGCAAATTGCAATGTGTATGCAATCATGCATGTATCATGCATGCATGTGCCATAAATCATGATGCAATGAGGTATATATCATGTACATAATATGTTTATTTTAATTTTTATCTCACGCTTATTATTAATATTTAACTCTCTTTCTTTTTTTATAACTAGGTAACAATGAAAAGATGTACATGTATGCATTGATCTATCCATGGGTTTGCAGGTTTATTGCATCCAACATTCAAAAGCTCCCAATTATATGATGATATTGAGCTATTATCTGACTGGCTTCAATATATGTCACGTGTAGTTCCCATAAATGACATGTTGGAGTAAATAAATTGCTATATGGATGAGAGGGGAAATCCCGCTTTTCTTTTCGGTACACATTGGAATAGAGAGTCAATGGTAAAACCACTTTTTTGGTGACAAAATTTTGGGTAAGTAGGTGTGCTTAAAATTCCAAATTTCAATGTTGTAGTGTATGCACTTTTCTATGACATCTGCCAGGTCATGATTCTCTTTTTTGTTTAGGTGAATGTGGATATATTTTGTCAGTGATCCTCACATTCCACCATTTACTTATGAGATGACAACATCTGATTCTCTCGATGATGATTATGATGATAACGATGTTGATGAGATGAAGGATGTGGATGATGAGTTATCATTGTTGATCATGATTCATGTGATATTTTGATTAGAGTTTTGGACTTGTCACTTTATTGACATTATGATGATTGATATGTACTATCATGTATGATGTTTTTCATTGGCTTTTAGTATTTACCACTGTGGACTAGTGACTTGTCATCTTGTCATTTATGATTTATGATTTATAAATTATGTATGTATTCGTGATTATGATTTATGAATCATGATGATCATGTTTGATATGACTTGAAGTTGGGTTTATATCATGTATGTTCTATGATGATTGATCATAGATGATTGATGTATGAATCATGATGTATGATGTGACATTTTAATTCGTGATTCTTGATTCTTGATTAACCTTTAAAGCTTATTGAAATTCGACATCTGATGAATAAAATTTGATATCATGTTTCTTGTTTTTAATGATGTTACATCAATGATCATACATCGAATTTTTTGATATGACGATGATATCCCACATGATTAAAAATAGTTGTAAATGATATTTTTAGCCTTTATTTTGATGCATTCTATTCATAAACATGTTGTTTATCATGTTAATGGATTTTGATTGGGCAGTTGACAAAGATACAAGAAGAAGCACATGTGGTTATTGTTTTTTAGTTGAAGAGTGTCTTATCTCGTGGCTTTCTATGAAACAACCAATAATAACTACTTCATTCAGTGAAGCAGAGTATAGGGTTGCCTTTAGGTTACAGTTGAAGCAATTTGGTTACACAAAATTTTGAGTTATCTTGATGTTCATGTTGATCTATCTATGCAGATATTTTCAGATAGACAAATATGTTATTACCATCGCAAAGAATCTTGTTCATCATGCCAGGACAAAGCATATTGAAGTATATTATCATTACTTTCGAGAACGGGTATCTAAAAAGCTCATCGAGCTAACTTATGTACCTACAAAAGAAAATGTAGCAGACATATTTGCCAAACCATTATCTAGAGATAGATATAAGAAGTTATGCAAATGTTTGAACCTTATGCCATTATGACATTGAGGGGGATATTGTTGGAAAACAATGTCGAAATGCTCAAATCCTCCAAAAATTTTTAGCAACTAATTTCGGTACTTAGTCAAAATTTGGTCAAAGATGGTAAAAAAGTTTTGTTGGACCATTGGAAAGTACTTATGGAGAGTTTTCTAATGATATATAACACTTCACTATGTGGCACCTGAAAGTCAATCCAAAGTCAAACCCTAATTCTGCTTTTCATATTCTTTTCACTTTAAAATTAATGAATGGCTCAGATTTAAGATCTTAAAAGCATATGGATCCAGTTGTGGAGCATAGGCGAAAGATTAAAAGTTATTAAAGCACATGCACCCACAAAAATCACTCCAAAAGTTGAGCCATGCATAAAGCAAGTTTTTGCGCAAGCTTTCTTAGCTTTTTCACCAAGTTCTTCGTCCTTGAACCTTGGCTATGTAAAGAGGGGGCTAAGGCCTCATTATGCAATCAATCACAAGCTACTCAAGCTACAAGCTCTAGGGGAAAGAGATAGGAGACTTTTGGGGGAACATATGAAGCTTTGAAGGGAAGCTTCCCTTTGTTCTTTTTCACACTTTCAAGTGTGCATGCTGATTTTGGAGAGGAGTAGTATGCACTTTAGGGTTTCTTCAAGTGCTCTTGCTATTCCATACCTTTGCTTATTACTTCATCGCGAGAAGTTTTAGCGAGGAAAGCGAGAGAGTCCTGATGATCTGCAGGGAAGAAGTACGTTGAAAGATGTTAGCAAGCTTTAGGTAAAGATAGAGCTAGACACTTTTGAGCTAGTGCATACAAATCTTGTACACACAGAGAGTAAATAATATACTTATATGTACTATGAATTTAGGGTTCATGCCATAGTGCATTCACATGTACAAGTAGATTATATACATGTGTATGGGAAGTGTAGTTAAAGGTAGGTAAAGGATCTTTATACCCAATAACCTCCCACTTAAAGGTCATAAGCAAACGTTTAACCGACTCCCGCAAGTTGAATGCAATGCTCATGTTGACCTTTTGCAAGGCTTTTTATGAGAGCAGTGAGTTTGATGTCCGCCCTTCTATTGTTTGTGAATATGGCTTGTGTCTTGTCTTGTCGAGCAGGGAGGATCCTGGAGGTCATAACATTGGTATCAGAGCAGGAAGGACAACGTGCACAAAACCATCATAGCCCATGGAGCGGTGATGGCTCAGCTTGACATGCTTCTCAACCTCTTGCATGGGGTGGTATGGGATGCTTCCAGCAGGAGGAAGGCGCAAGGGGAGCACATGCAAGCCGATGGTTGGAGAACATAGGTAAGTCCCTCTCTTCTTGTGTTTTCCATGTAAGTAGGTGGGACTCATTCCTTGGGTTGAACCACCAATGACATCTACCTTGTGAGAAGGACTATGGTCCTGAGTCACGTAGGGGTATTTGTCATGAGGTTGAGGAATTTATTCCTCAATAGAGCACTATGGAGAGATGCATCCACATGGCATGATTGGATTTGTGCATCGTTTGCACATCATTTTTGTTGGATTGGCACAACATTCATGGATTTTGCTTTATCCTTCTTCTGCATTCTTTTTACTTGTGTGCACATTGGTCTTTGTTTTGGCATGATGTGGATGCACTCTACGAGAGGGGCTAGTGGGTAACCACTAGTAGGTGGACTCATGATAGTTATTGCAGACAAATCATGTGTTGATTATTCTCCATGTTAGGACATCCTCGAGGATGGAGGATTAAGAGGAGCTGAGTGGTTTTATGGGATGACTTGATCATTCACGTGATGATGCACACCTTTAGGGTGAATCATGTTTATGGCATGACCATCAGAGACCCTGTTTGGCTATTGGCACCTTCATTTTCTTGATAAAGGACATTGAGGTAGCAAACATGGTTCTAGTCCACATGTGGTGGATATAGGAGTTCATCACTGCTTTTTGGCACTGTAGCAGCATGTGATCTATTTTCTATGGTGAGCTTTGAACTTTCTGTTGAGAGATGCCTTGGGCCACACAGATATGTGCATGGGATACTAGAGTCTCGGTGATTCTAGTTATTGCACAGGTATGGGAACTGGTCATTAGTTATTCGTATGTCGGTCTGACCACCTTCGGAGACTTATGAGAGACCTTACAGAGGGTGTTGCATAAGGTTGAGTGTTGTTACCCCGGGATTTATGAGGTTGCTCCCTCTCGTTCCATAGAGATCTCGACTATGTGTGTCTTTCTCTGAGAGGGGACTGCTATATGATTGCCATGTTTGGGATCAGACAGTTAGTCCAGGTCACTTTTGTGACCCCATAGTCATGGGTCCCGGGTACCTATATGATTGGTCACAGTGAGAGAAAGATGGTAGGAAGATATTCTAGTATTATTGGATTGCTTCTCGGATAGGGAAAGGTAGGCACAGACTAGGATGGGGATATGCCGACAGTTATGCCCCATCATACTTGATGCACGTTGGCCCTAGTAGGTTGGTATTTGTTCATCAGTACAGGATGTATTTGTTCATGAGTACGAGATGTATTTGTTCATGAGTACAGGATGGGAGACCTTCTATATGAAGTGTCCATTAGAATGCACATGATATCAGGCTAGCATGGGCTAGGCACAAGGTACATGTGTATATATGCGGGGAAAAAGACCTCCTAAAGAGGGAAAAAAGTGCCCCGACGGTCCTAGTGTGTTCACACACATCACTACCAAATCGGGATGCATGTGATGCTATACTTGTGATGGTTTAGCACACAACACATGCATTGCCTTGTTTAGAGTCTTGACAGTGGATAGCTAGTGCCACTATGGACTCTATCATGAGATAGTTTTTGTCCTTGTATGGGTCAAGATGCCATTGTGGTCGTCAGGAGACGAGTCCAGTTATGGCAAGGGTCCTAGTCATAGTTCCACCATTTGAAGTTATGGGCCTTGCTCACCTTCCTCTGGAATTGTTATGTCCATTACATGATGTGCTCGAAAGGGAGTTGTTAGTGATCTATCAACTCCTTGCACTCGGTTCTCGTTGGGACACCTTAGTTATGCTCGAAGGGAGTTGTGTTGTCTGCCCGAAAGGGAGTTGTGTTGGCTTCTCGAAAGGGAGATTTTAGTATTTCAGTGACTCCTAGAATCTGGTTTCCTTTGGAAGTACCGTTTATACTGATCCAAAGTTCATTTAGATCGAAGGATTGACCTTGGACTGAGGAGAATATGTTGGTGGTGTGATGATCATACGTCAGATGATGTCGCTTGATCATAGATGGTATAGCCATCAGGGATACCCGTGTAGACACGACCGTTATGGAGCCAGATATATTACAGAGGATGTTGCCCTTGATGACAGCCCTCTTTGCCCCTCAGTTGTGATGGTAGCCCCAATGGTCTTGGTGGGGTAGGAGGGTGTACCTTTGGGTAACCCTAGATCCTGAGTCAAGTCAAACTAACATGTGCATGATATTATCTTCTCGATGGTGATCCGTATTTGATATCGTTACTGTATCTTGAGGAATCACTGACATCTTGGTTCCGTGATAGTTGATAGGTTGGTGACTTGGACAAGTATCTTGGTCCCACGAAGTTGCCTGTTTGACAGCTTGGGTAGGTATCTTGGTTCCATTAGAGTTGCCTTACCCCTCAACTCGGACAAGATGATTTTATGTGATACTCTTGCAAGAGATCTCAGCTTGGAAGATATTATCAGACATGTTCCACTAGAATCGGACTTGGTTCCGAACCAGAGGGAGGTTAGAAGTCCCGAAGACTTCTTATCTTGAGTATTTGATTAGTGGAGGCACCGACTTGAGTCTGTTTTGACTTGGGAGTCAGTTAGGTTGTTGATGGATTGGACTCTTGGTTTTAGCCAAGAAATTGCTGAGGACAACAACTAGAAATAAGGGGGGAAGTGTTACATCCCCAAAATTAAAGGACATCTGGATGGGCGCGTGTAGGTAAAAGTGTCCGGCCAAATATGAACTGGCCGCCTAGTGTGAACTAGGCCACCTCCTCATTTGAGCCTATAAATAGGATCCATGGTCTCATTTGTGAGGGATCTCTCACGTGAGGCACTTGGACTCTTGGCCCTTTGGCAGAGCCTTCTCACCCGTACTGGTGGGGGGCTGGTGGTATGGGACGCCAGTCCCTTGGAGGTGGCTGCCCGCTTGGTTGCAAGCTCCCAAGCTCAAGGGTGAACCCGTATTGGCTCTACGGCTGGGAGGTGAGTCTGCCCTTCTATTGTTTGTGAATATGGCTTGTGTCTTGTCTTGTCCAGCAGGGAGGATCTTGGAGGTCATAACACCAATCCCCTACCATGTCTGTATCACAATATCTTTGTAGATCTAATGTACCCTTTCCATAGCAAATACATTTTCTTTGTGTACCTTTAAGGTATTGAAAAATGCATTTCACTGCCTCCCAATGTGCTTTGCCAGGATTCGACATAAACCTGCTTACTACTCCCACTACATGAGTGATGTTAGGTCTAGAGGCAACCACAACATACATGAGTGACCCACAAGCTCTTGCATAAGGAACAGCCTTCGTAGAGCTAGCTGCCTGGTCATCTTTTGGGCAATATGCTTTATCAAGCTTAAGATTCGGTGGTAATGGAACACCAAGAGGCTTAGCATTTGACATAGAGAAATGTTTAAGAACTTAACTGATGTATTTTTCTTGTGAAAGAAATAAGAGCTTCTGTTTTTTGTCTCTCAACACACGCATTCCCAAAATATGTTCAGCTGCACCCAAGTCCTTCATGGAAAAGGTTGAACTCAGCTTTTTTTTTAGTACATTAACCAGGCTCTTATGCTGACCAGCAATAAGCATATCAACTACATAAAGCACAAGAATATTAAGGCTTCCATCATCAGCCTTCTTTGTATATAAACAGTGATCTGCATTGCTCCTTTTGAAACCATGTGAAAGCATAAAAGCATCAAATTTCTTATACCACTTGGGAGCTTGTTTTAAGCTATACAAGCTTCTTTTAAGCTTGCACACTAAATGCTCCTTTCCAAGTATAACAAAACTCTCTGGGGTTTCATATACAGCTCTTCTTCTAGATCACAATGTAGAAATGCAGTTCTACCATCCACTTGATCAAGTTCAAGATCCATAGATGCTACAATAGCAAACAATACTCGAAGAGTGGTCATTTTGACAACAGGTGAAAAAACTTCTTGAAAGTTAATTCCTTCTTTCTGAGTATAACCCTTTGCCATAAGTGTGGCCTTGTATTTGGGTTTGCCATCTACACACTTCACTTTGTAGACCCATTTGTTTGGAATAGCTTTGATATCCTAAGGCAATGGAGGTAAGTCCCAAATATCATTTTGATACAGTGACTTCAATTTTTCCTGCATAGCTAACCCCCCTTTTTTTTTTCCTAAATAATTCACATGATGATGTTTTTTTACATGTGAGAGGCTCACCTTCATCTTTGAGTAAAATGCAATCCAAGGAGGAATTAAACCTTTGTATCTCCCTCTAGGATGACACGCTGATTATCATAACCAACATCAAGAGGAGCTGAATTTTCAGTGGCTGATGGCTGTTCGATTGCTGATCATGCTCAAATTTACTTTTCTTTTTACCTAATTCATTGGATGTGGCATTTTTCAGCAGCTTTGTTTCATTAAATACCACATCTCGGCTGCAAAGCACCTTATTCATGCTGGAACCCAAACTCTATACCCCATATCACCATCATCTCCATAACCCATGAAGATGCCTTTGAGTGATTTCATGTCAAGTTTATTTCTAACATCAACCGGTACATGTACATAACATTTGCAGCCAAAGATCCTTAAGTGGTCATATGAAGCAGGTTTGCCAGACCAAACCTCTTCAGAAATGCCACTTTTAAGTGCACGATGTGGAGATCGGTTGCAAATATGCACTGCGGTTTTAAGTGCCTCTCCCCAAAACAACTGTGGGAGATTAGTGAATCTTCTAACATAATGTGCGATTCATTCGCTCATCCACACCATTAGACGATGGATTGTAAGGGGCTGTAAGTTCCCGTTTAATTCCATTTACAACACAAAAATTATTGAATCCTTTAGACACATACTCTCTCCCATTGTTTGTTCTTATGCATTTTAGTTTTAAACCCTTTTGAGCGCTAACGAAAGCATAAAATTTTTTAAATGCATCTAATGCTTCACTTTTTTGTTTAAGCAAATAAACCCATAGTTTTCTAGAGTAATCATCAATAGAAGTCATGAAATAACGGAAACCACTGAGTTTTTATTCAAAATGAACTAAATCTAAGGTAGATGCTTTCCTAGAAGCTCCATGAGAGTATGAATATTTCACATGTTCTCCAAAAACACAATCATCAAAGAACTCAAGCTTTGAGTTTTTCACTTCAACTCTTCCAAGCAAAGAAAGTGCATCCAAACCTTTTTGGCTTATATGTCCTAGACGCTTGTGCCATAATTCCATGTGTGACTTCACTGCTGCAACTGCAACAAACTTTCCAGGAAGTGCCTTGCATTGAAGGTAGTACAAGGTTCCCTTTTTACTGCCTCTAGTACAACGTTCCCTTTTTACTGCCTCTAGTGACCAGCATAGAGCCTCTGTATTTTCCACATTCCACCACAAAGGTAGTGGAGTGACCCTTGCTATCTAGCTGTCCAACAGAGAGCAAGCTCTTCTTAATGCCAGGTACATACCTAACGCCATGAAGCAACGATTCCTGGCCATTTTCAAGGACCAAGTATGGTGCCTACTCCTTCAATATCACATGCATGGCTATTCCCTAGTTAAACTTTCCCAAGATTACATGATGCATAAGTAGAAAAACACTCCAAAGATGGAGTCACATTTGCGTCCACACTGATAGCAAGTGACATCTTGCTGTTTTTCTTTGCTTTTGCTGCGATTTCTAGGCTTATTTCTAGTATTTGGCTTCTTTAGAGTCTGACCTCTTACATTGTAGGCTGAGCCACTGTTTTCCCCACTGGATTTACGTCTAATCTCTTCATTGAGAATAGAGCCACACACATCATCAAATGTCAAGTTAGGGTTGTTACTCAATGACACAACCAATGCTTCCCATGAATGTGGCAAAGTTATGAACAAGAAAATAGCCTTTAACTTAGCGTCAAAAGATGGCAAACGTGAATCTTGTAACTGACTGAGAAAGCTAGTGAATGCACTCAAATGCTCGAGGCAGGCTTAGACTCATCAAGCTTTGATTTGGCTAATTTTCGCATTAGATGAACCTGATTAACAGGAGTAATATTCTCATACGTACCCGTGAGTTTCTCCCAGACTGCATATGCAGTTTGGAGTCCCTTGATATCAACCAAGATCTCATCTGTAACTTCCATTTTGATATGAGTTATGACATTCTTATTCATTTTGGCCCAATCCTCATCTAACAGAGCAGCAGCTTTGTGTTCTGTCATAGCATCTTCACAATCCTTCAAAAAGAGGATACCTTGCATTCGATCTTTCCAAAGGTCAAAAGCATTCCCATCAAATTTATGAATCTCAAAAAGATTCTTTGTGTCAGCACTCGATGCAATTCTAGCCGTTTTCAGCAATTATTTGACTCTGATGAGTTTTTGATTACAGTCACTTGATAGCATAGTTGCTATATATATTATGGAAAATTCGCAAAGATACCCAAAAGAAAATATGCCCTAGAAACAGATATTCAGCTGTGATTACTTTCCAAAAGATGAATGCAGCATCTACTAAATAGCTCCCACTTTAAGAGTGTCAGATATTCTGAAAAGCCCCAAATTTTTTGTAATGGATCTGACTTGTTGCATTAATGCATGTTTCTGAACCAAATGTCACAAAAGCGGCAGAAAACCCTAAATTTTATGGGTCGAATGTGCATCAATCTTGATAAATTGAATGAATGTAAGCCCAATTCCAACCAAAAAAGAAAAGAGAAGTCCCAAATTCATTCTCATGCAGCAGACGAAGCTGCAACTAACCTGTCGCCTCTTTGTTTAGTGAGAGAATATTGACATGGTGGCCAAAAACCTGCACGCGAGCTGTTTTCTCTCTTCATATCGAGAGATTAAGAACGAATTCGCTTCAGCTTTGGCACCTTAATACTGACGCTTTAGAATTTGAGTTGTCTTCTCACTATGTAGTGAGAAAGTAATCACGAGCTCTGAACCAGTTTTAGCGAGGAAAGCAAGAGAGTCCCAATGATCTGCATTGAAGAAGTACGTTGAAAGATGTTAGCAGGTGTAGGTAAAGAAAGAGCTCGACACTTCTGAGTTAGTGTGTACAAATCTTGTACACACAAAGAATAAATAATATATTTATATGTACTATGAATTTAGGGTTCATGCTAGAGTGCATTCACATGTATAAGTAGATTATATACATCTGTATGGGAAGTGTAGTTAAAGGTAGGAAAAGGACCTTTACACCCAACAGAAGTGACCATTGTGCCTGCTCTACATAAGAGAAGATCTAAATTTCAGATTAGGGTTTGCTGTATTGATTGTTTGTGTTTTTCTTTTTGCATATATTCACTCACATAATACCTTTTAGACACTCTCACATTACATTTTGTCCTTTAGATTCAACTTATATTAAGATTTTTGTATCATACACGCATTGTATATTGACATTTTGTATTTATTAGTGTGTGTAGTGTGAAAGAGGCTACGGAGAGTTACATGTGGTGTGCTCCGTTGCTCCAAATGCCAAGGGAGTGGGCTCTTGAGTGAGGAGAGAGAAAGTAGAGAGAGAATTTGCAGAAGAAGATGCAGAAGCTCAAGTTGAAGAAGGCCCAATCAAGTTATGGGAGATTTGGGACCAAGCCTTATTGATAAGTCACTTTTAGGTCATTTGGCATGTGCACATATGACCAATGACCAAAAGTCATAAAAATAATGTAAATACCTATAACTCCCTAATTTGGGGTCCAAAAAATATAACAAAAATATGTATGGAAAGCTCTCGAAGAGAGCTTTTACATGGAAGGTCAAAATATCAAAAGAAGAGTCCTTGGGGTCTTTATCTCCAACAAGCTCCCACTTAAAGGACCAAGGAGGCTCCTTTAAGCTAAGTAACTCCCACCATCTATATACATAGTTGATGTTGTGCCTTGGATAGACACTTCGTGAGAGCATCTGCAAGATTTTGTGAAGTATTAACCTTGATCAAAGTGGTCACACCATCCTCTTACACCTCTCTGATGAAGTGGTATCTCACATCAATATGCTTTGTGCGAGCATGGAACATGGCATTCTTTGCCAAACATATGGCACTCTGGCTTTCGCATCCAAGAACAGGTGCCTTTTCAGGCATCCCAAACTCACTGCACAAGTGGGCTAACCAAATGGCTTCTTTGGAAGCCTCTGTGGCTGAAATATATTCAGCCTCTCTAGTAGATAGTGAAACTATCCTCTAAAGTCTAGAGCACCATGAAATAGCTCCACTTGCAAGGATATATACATAGCCACTTGTTGTTGGAGTTTGAGGTTTGGGGAAGTATGCGAACAACACAAGGAAGAAGAACAAGCTTGGAGCACAACACACAATATTGAATGTGTTACCAAGAGAATGTACAAAGATAAGTAACCCGTTAAGGTTATAGGCATATATACAAGCCGGGGGAAAAAACCTCCTAAAGAGGGAAAAAAGTTCCTTGACGGTCCTAGTGTGTTCACACACATCAGCACTGAAATATATCAACAAATCCCCCTGAGAGTGATGCGGTGAACAAGGAGCTGGCACTCATGTATAATGAAGTGCCAAGCTATGTGGTATCAATCCACAAAAGGGAGTAAGCCCAAAGCTTTGCGAAAAGCTTCAAACTGCTCCCTAGGTAGAGCCTTTGTGAAAAGGTATGCAACGTTCTCTTGTGTGGGCACATATGCCAATCTGATCTCTCCAAGAGAGAACCTCTCCCTGATATAATGATAGTGCATCTCAATATGCTTATGGAACACAAGGTTCCTTGTGACCGCCAATGCGCTTTGCCTGTCAGTAAAGGTGGTGGTGGTAGAAGAATGACCAACACCCAAGTCAGCCGTAAGGCATCTGAGCCACATACACTCAACAGTCGCTGTGAAAGCTCCCCTATACTCAGCTTCACAACTAGAAGTGGCCACAATAGGCTGCTTCTTGCTCAACCGAGATATGCATGAGCTACCAAGCATGAAGCAAAAACCAAGGTAGTTTTGGAACGCGTTCCAAACGTGTTTGGAACGTATGGCACGTTCCGTATGGAACGTGCGTTCCAAAAAACGTTTGGAATGTGTTCCAATTAAAAAAAAAATCCCTTCTTTTTTTATGCTGTAGACACGTGTCGTAGCAACCAGCCGAGTTAGAGTCAGAAAAAGCATGTAAATCTGGTGGTAGTGATCCTCCCTTGGGATAAAACAATCCTAGCCGGGTACCATTCAAGTAATGAAAGATGTACTTAACCTCTTGCCCATGCTTGACACCTTGGCAATGCATAAACATGCTCCTGAGACAACAAATTGAATATTTGACCGAGTAATGCATAAGTAGATCAAGCATCGAACAACTTGTTGATAGAGAACAACATCAAAGACAGTGGTATGCATGGCTTCTTTTGAACCCATGTTTGAGCATAAATGCATCGAACTTCTTATACCATTGTTTGGGGGCCTGTTTCAGTTAGAAATCAATGCCCTCTTTTTGGTCATATCCCTTAGCAACCAGCCTTGCCTTATACTTGGGTTTGCCATCAACAATTTTGATTTTGTATACCACTTGTTGGGAATGACCTTCCTACATTTGGGCAATGTTGGAATTTGGGGCCCAGGATCGTTCCAATACTAAAAACCTTTGAGCATACACACTTAATTAATCAAGATGATAAGTGAGAGATAGAAAGAAAGAGATCTTGAGACAAGGGTAGGGAATGTAAGCAAGATGCTTACTTACTAAAAAATAGATGTCCAAATTACAACATGGGAGTACTACTCAACCATATGATGTGGTGCACTCACTAATGGAAGAATAGCCAAGAAGATGATGATACAAAATTCAGATTATGCTGTTATAATCTGAGTGTGTGTGAAGCGAATGAGCAACGAAGTGAACCTAACCTCACAAGATAGTGCAACTTTTTAACTATGTTTGTCACTAACAAATTCATCATCATGAAGCTCCACATGGGATAATTAAAAGATCCATCCAACTTGTCCTCAGTCTCAATTCTATACTCACTCATCTTAACTAAGCGTGTATGTCAATTATGCTCTGATACCAAGTGTTGGAATTTGGAGCCCAGGATCGTTCCAATACTAAAAACCTTTGAGCATACACACTTATTTAATCAAGATGATAAGTGAGAGATAGAAAGAAAGAGATCTTGAGACAAGGATAGGGAACGTAAGCAAGATGCTTACTCACTAAAAAATAGATGTCCAAATTACAACATGGGAGTACTACTCAACCATATGATGTGGTGCACTCACTAATGGAAGAATAGCCAAGAAGATGATGATACGAAATTCAGATTATGCTGTTATAATCTGAGTGTGTGTGAAGCAAATGAGCAACGAAGTGAACCTAACCTCACAAGATAGTGCAACAAATCTGAAAATCAGCAAACCCTAATTCTGAAATTAAGGTTCAGAAACCCTAAAAACAGAATATAAAGCTATCTTGCAAGAGATAGCTGCCAACACCTTGTAGAAGACTCCTTGCTCCAAGAGAGTAGCCTCTCCTTCACCAAAGCGTCACCTCCAAAGCTTCAAAACTCCAAAACTCTAGCTTGAGATTGGCCAAATAGTGTGCCTAGGTGCTCCTTATATAGGTGAGTCTCCCAAATAAAGCTAGCGAAAAAATTTTCGTAAAAAGCTGATTATTGGCCGAAAAACAGCTATCGCTGTTTTATTTTGAAGAGATCGTTAAAATTATGCTTTTCCCAATTAAAAAATATGCGATCGCTATCTTTAGCTTTTAGTTTGATCGCTAATTTATCAAGCTTTTGACCATCTCACTTCATACCCTAGCTGATTTTGAGTTTAGGACTTCAAAAAATGCTTTTCCTCTATTTTGAGCTAAATTAGGATTTTACTTTTCTCTTTGTTCTGACCTCTGATGAAGAAATGAAGCATACCACTAGATAGCTCTCGCTGAGCTCTATCTATCTAGCCTAAAAAAGTTTTACCCAAACTGTACAAAAATGCTAAGTCCAAAAATACCACTAGATAGCTCTCGCCAAGCTCTATCTAAAAAAAAGTACAAATGTACCACTAAAAAAGTACAAAAATACCACTAGATAGCTCTCGCCAAGCTCTATCTATCTAGCCTAAAAAAGTTTTACCCAAACTGTACAAAAATGCTAAGTCCAAAATGTAGAATTGCTGGAATGTGGGCCATATGTACATTGACTTCCAACAGGCAACTCAACCAAATCCCAAGTATCATTTGCATGCAAGGCCTCTATCTCTTCTTGCATGGCTATCTCCCACTTCTTCTTGTGCTCACATAGCTTTGCCTCTTTATAAGTGAGAGGCTCACCCTCATCGATAACATAATGTAATGTATAGAAGGGTTATATCTGTTCACTGGTCTCCTAGGACATCTAGATCTTCTTACCCAATGATCCACATTATCTGGCAATGGATCTGCATCAGGATGTATATCTTCTTCTTCTTCATTGTTAATGGGCTGCTGTACATCATTTCCAGCCCTGTTTTTGGCATGAATAGGTGGTTGCATATGCCCATCAGGAGCTTCATTTTGCTGTCCAACATCATCTGGCTCCACTAGCTCATTTTCCTTTCCAACCAAATGTGGTGCATCCCGAGGGTTCATATCAGATTTAACATGCGTGGCTGTACATGCTGAAATTTGACCTTTTTATGGTCATTTTTAGAGGCACAATCATTTTTGAGCAGCCTTGCCTCATTAAATACAACATCCCAGCTGTGTATTACCTTCTTGAGTTGAGATAGCCGAATCCTGTAGCCCATTTCACCTTCATCTCCATAACCCATGAAGATTCCATTTATGGACTCTGCATCTAACTTGCTTCTCAACTCAAGCCTTATATGCACAAAAGCATCACAACCAAAGATGCGTAGGTGGTCATATGAAGCTGGTTTGCTAGACCAAACCTCTTCCGGAATGCCACCTTTTAAGGACATATGAGGGGATCGATTGCAAACATGAACTGCAGTTTTCAAAGCTTCTCTTTCAAAGCCTCTCCCCAAACTCCATGAGGGAGATTAGCTGTGGATAGCATGCATCTCATCCTTTCACATAAAGTCCTATTATACCTTTCAGTCGTACGGTTGGAAGAAGGGCTGTGTGTGACTGTTAGCTCCCTCTTAATACCAAGACTTTCACAAAATCGATTGACTTCAGCACTTGTAAACTCACCCCCATTATTTGTACGTAAGCATCTCAACTTTCTACCTGTTTTGGGTGGTCTCAAAGGCATGAAATTTCTTAAATGCAGCAAAGGCTTCGTCTTTAGATTTTAACAAATATACCCAAAGTTTTCTGAAGATATTAGCTTGGTTTATATGCCTACAGAAGATAATCTTTTCAAAAGGCTTTGCTAGACAAATCTGAAGCTTTTCACAAAGCTTTGGGCTTACTTCCTTCTATGGATTATTCAAAATCGACATAGCTTGGCACTCATACATAAGTGCAAGCTTCTTGTTCATTTCATCATTCCCAAGGGAATTTGTTGATATATTCTAGTAGTGCTGTGTGTGAACACACTTAGGTATTATGGGGCACTTTTTCCTCCTCTTTAGGTGTATTCCCCCGATATGGCTTGTTGTATGTATGCCCATATCCTAATGGGCTGCTAATCTTTTGTAGATTCATACTTTCTAGTATCACTGTGTGTTGGGCTCTTAAGCCTCTGTCATGCTGTTTGTGTGCATTCCTTGCTCTTTGAATCCCTCCATGTCTGCATAGAACACATTGATGGGCAGTGTCAGTACATTCGGGGAGTGATTGCGGGTTTTTTGATGAGCTTGGTCAAAGTCAAAATTACCAAACCCAACAGATTCTGTGTGTTTATGGAAGTCACCACATCACTCTTGTATCCAGATGGTGGGAGTTACATAGATTAGAGGCATGTTCTCGGTTCTTTAAATGAGAAGTAGTTGTGTTGAATCCCCCAAGTGCTATGTATAAATTTCTTTTAAGCTTTTTTTTTTGGGTTCTTTTTATATCAGTTATGTTTTGGATCCCACATACACATTTCCAGTCCATTGATAGGCGAGATTTAAGCATGTTTGTAACTTGTAATCTTTTAGCAGTTTGAGCATGAACACACAGGCACACGTGTGCAGGTGAACGCATGCGCACGTGCACACACACATGTATATATATGCGGTTAGACATTCACCATTTCAGATGTATGTAAAGGACCCTTATCATTAGATTGATATAAGTCCTTGCAGGCACACATGATGTGGTTGCAACGACAAGACAGCTTCAAAGAAAAGTTTGGGAAAAAGGATGAATAGAAAACATGTGCTACAGCATTCTTTGAACTCTAGACTTTCAGGTGCCAATTCTTGGATTTCAGTCGAAATTTCTTTTCTGTGCATCACACTTTTCTTTGATGCAGGTGCTATGCTGAGAATTTTATTTGTTCACAATGGTTTGAAGTCTCCATATGAGGGAAACAAAGGGTATCCTGAAAAGCTGTTGAATAAACATACAAATGGCCTGATTAGAGATCAAACAAGTCTGCAAGCACCCAGTTTTTACTTCAATTTGCATCACAGTGCCTTCTTGAAGGAAAATCCTCTTCTTGCTTGTGAGGTGTACATCAAGGTGTGTACATCAGATGTGGAATCATTAACCATGGAGAATATTTGTAGTTGTAATTTCACACTGTCCATGTAGTATAGTCCTTGAAACATTGATTCTTGTTTATCTTTGTAATCTGCTCTGTCAGTGAAGGTTTTTGGCCTTACCACATTTAGGTTCCAAATAACTCTCTAGGCTTCCTTTAATGACACTCCCAAGTAATTTAAATGAAGTGCATCGTTGTGGATCATATGAGGGAAACGAAAGTAACATGTTCTTATTGTTCACGAAATTGCCTGCTGTATGTAACAGGGGAGGTTCAACGGCATTAGTTATCACTAGTTGAGGCGAGTGAACGAAATTACAAATCTCCATCTCCGTTACTATTTTGAATGGGAAATTCTCCTTTTGGTGTTTGGCTCTTTTGTTATACATTTAAGAAGAGCATTGCTGGGAAGGGATGGGGTGAATCACCAGAGTACTGAAGTATGCCATCCTCTTTTTACTTCATTGCCACCTTTTCCCTTCCTCTTTTCCATAGATAATGTTTTAGTGTCCATTCTTTTCCCTTCAGAGATAAAAAATTGCCCTTTTGAAAGGAGATGTCACTCTCAGATATCACTAGAGGTGCTTGTTTGCTGTCGGGTGTTCTTTGGAGAAACATGTTCTTTGGAGAAACTAGTTTGAAGTCATAATGCCCTTGCAAAAATAATCTATCGTTAATATTGCTTTTCATTATGTGATTTAGCATGACTGTTTAGGCAAATCAATACTACAATAGC